>PNEQ01068687.1:0-18063 GCA_003012365.1 Medauroidea extradentata | reverse complement strand
TAAAAAATTTCAGAATTTGAAATTTTTTTTGTTACTTTTAGAAATTTATTTTAAACACAAAAATATTTTATAATGGGTTTGTATATGCTTCAAGCCGTAGATGGTGACGTGTAGTTTTGATGAGATTTTTTCCATTTCATTATATTTACTGGTTTTCAAGTTTTGTATGAAGTAAAAATATGCAAATTTTGACTTTGAAGTGACATTACGGGAAAACTGGCTGAGCTAATTTTTTTTCGTTAGACGTTAATGTACTCTTGGGTAATGCCTACAAAACTAACACTATTTCATACAAATATAAAATTATGATTTTTCCCTACTTGAACGCCCTTAAGGCAAACGTCTGCTGGGGTCTGCTATGCGAGCAAATGTCAAACGTCGCACCCCCATTGACATTTTATATTACAAGTAGAGACATGCTATATTGTAGGTGTATTACAAATAACTATATATTGTAACCCCCCGTATTGTTCTTACTTTTTTCAAATAAGTGATCTGCTATGGGACGGGAGCGATACAAGCATACAGTAATGAGTCTTCAGAAAATTAAGCCGTAACAGCAATGGAAACGTAACCCGCATGCTATTTTACCAACTGTTTAGAACTCTGAATAGAAATCGTTGAAAACGTGAATACCTATAGGCAATAATATTTTGGTTCAGTGTTTATATATATAAATATATAAAGAGAGAGAGAGAGAGCAGAGAGGCTAGAAAATACAATTAAACCGAAGTAAATAGTGACGGGAAAGGAAAGGAGGGATTGTAACGTGAGATAATCTGGCTGTACAGTGTTCGCCATAAAAAGCCGCGTAAACATGTATAATGAGTAGGCAGAACGCCATAAATTGTTTTACAGGACTTGTTGGTTATAAATATGCAACACCTAATTAGTATATTTTACTCGTATATTACTTTATTGCTTTCATATATATTGAAATTTTCTTGTATAGGATAAAAAGGTAGCGACACACAGCTAGTTTGCTTAACACGTTTCTTACACCTATTATGTTTCAAGACACAGTGTGTTGATACTGTAGGTAAGGCCTGACTTCAGAAAAGATTCTAGGAAGTGGAAAGTAGTATTTTAAAAACAAAAGTAGTTTTATTTAGGCCTATGTTTATTTGGTAATTAATTCTATACAGTAAATTTACTATAAATTTTACTATTTAATTTATCAAATAAGTACTATAGCTTATATTTAAACATACCTAAAGTACAACGTTCATCTTTTGTAGTTAGCGGTGAACACTCATTGCAACAAAGATTTCCCTGACAGAAAACCATAAATTTCCCTGATTTTCACAATCATGACAACTTTTTGGTAACTTACTCTACACATTTGCAAATAGAGGCATCTACTTCAAATCCTTTCTAACACTATTGTGCATTCCAGCCACAGAACTTGATACAAATTCAGCAGAAACAACAATGAACTTGACAACTAAGTATGATCACGACTACATGACGGCAATTAAAAAAAAAAAAAAAGAAGAATTCTCAATTCTTTATTATTTTTAGTCCGATGACTTTTATGGAAGTTCAAAATGAACGAGGCAAGAAAACTCCTGAGAATTTCTCAGGCGGACCAAAAGTTCCCTGAAATTTCCCTGATATTTCCAGGTAGCCTTAATTTCCCGGATAATTCCAGGTTTTCCAGATGGGTGGCCACTGGCCACCCTGAGTTAGTTTGCGATTTTGAGGATATCCATGTGGTGTCCCACAGGTTAGTGAAATTATTATTAATTGTATAGGACTCGTGGGAGTTATGTATTTGTGAATTCGTAAAGAAAGTTGTCTCTTGTAATTGTTCATACTTGAACAGCTATGTGGATGGAATTGTTCCACCACCAGGGCGATGTTTGCTGTGGGACCACCCAGTTAGAACCTGTTAGGTTCAAGATCTATACGGAAATTCTTGCCAAAACCAAGTTGCTGCCTAACGGCCGTGTTATTCATTGGTTTCACGCTCTTCGCTCTGCGACAGGATCGTTGTCGAGTCCTTGGAGTTGTTTTTATTTTTCCCCCTGCCTCTCCCTATCACGCTTCCATTGCTGGTCTGTAATAGACCCACCTGACAACATACCACATTTTATGTCACTCTGTCGCGACCGCTTCTCCGGCTTGTTTATGCTGGCCGCCGTATATCGCAACAAACCACCCAAGTGGGCAATCTCTCGCCCATATACACGCGCTGAAACGATCCCCACCACGCCTGAAATATTCACGTGTCACTGTAAAGCTGTGTCATTTTGCCGGATCGAATTCCTTTCCTCTCTGTGCTCCATGCATACAAATAAATTATTTGACGTTCGTGTGCAGTGCTTGTTACTTTTAGGAACGGTTATGTCTCATTTTTTAAAAAGTTGTTGCTATTGATTTTTTTTTTTGGTTCACAAGAAATATCTAAGTACGATTTTCCAAAGCTTCCTCAGACTCGATACCCACTTAGTAAGTTGTTGGTACATGTTGTATTTCGAAAAATATGTGTCTCTTATATCAATTATTTCACGACATGAACGCTTACATTTTAATACAATAGCTACAGGCTTGATAGTAAGCAGATGTAATATATATTCACTTTGTTGTTCATTTCTGTTTAACTAGTCTTTATTGTTGCATGTTCACCATGTAAGAAGATAGCACGAGAATAGGTCAATATATTATTTCACATTGTAGATACATGTGACCGATTTTAACTTTGAGGGTTATATTACACGCACGCCGAGTAAGTAAGATAAATTCCATAGCTATACGGGCGACACTGTTACGGGTGAAAAAATTATATATATATATATATATATATATATATATATATATATATATATATATATATATATATATATATATATATATAGCATTTTCAGCTCGCGACCGATCGCGGTCATTGCAATCCAATAGCACACAAATTAGATATATGTGACAATATGTTAATATTGTACGTATGAAAATACAAAGGACTTAACTTACAGACACTAGAATGTATTTTTCTCCCTTTCCTTCAGGCGACTGAGCCCCAATGCCTAAAAATTGCCATTTTATCCATTTCCACTGGTTTTTTGCCTCTGTAATGACATACGATAGAACTAATGTAAAACGTGACATCTACAATGTTTTTTTTTTTTATCTTGGAAAGAAATTATGTTCCTAGAACGGGAGGGAAAACTGTGTTATCCGAACAGTTATTTATGGAACATATGTGCGTACTCGCAAAAATTGATTTTACAGAAAACATCTTTGCTAGAGATGTTTTTTTACTAATGAATTGTAATTGTTTCCAAATAGTAAGTTACAAAAATGACTTATTCTTGGTACGTGTTTACTGTACGGATCCAGAGAGAGAGGGTGTGTGTGAGTGTGTGATGTGTGTGGTGTATGTTTACTGAAGCCGCTTACTCACTGTGCAATAACCAACGTGAATTACGACACTGACATGCTGATGTTTTGTCTTCAGAAATCTGAAAACCCACACGGCTTGGCAGTAAATTTAGCGCAGTATTGACATAAACACGATTTTTTTAAGTTTTACTACGCGTCTTAGCAGCGCTTCTGATGTGCCTACTGTGAATGTTTTTTTCCGTACATCCATTTCCCGTTCTAGTTCGTCCGAACCAAAATTCCTTGATCTATTTCGTTCCGTCCTCGCATCAGTAATGTTTACATGGTCTAACTTGAGGCTTAGGTTATGTGACGTTGGACGTGAACATTGAAAATGTCTTGCATGGTTTTCGAAACGTGGATATATTTCTTCATTACTAAACAAACTGCGGCGATGAAGGCACAGAGACACGAATAAAAATCTCACATAACATTCTTTATAAATATAAAACAAATCGAATATGAGACGTAAATTATCTACATATTGTTTGGTGATTTATCAAATGTGATTTTTCCAGAACGATGTACAAAATAATCCAAGAGGATTTTACAGTAAGTTTAACCACTTATTTTGTTGGCGACTTTTTTCTACATGCGGTACCAAATTTTCGTTACGTTAGTACCAGAATAATTGAATACGATCGTTAATCATGGCCTGATAATTATAACTTAATTTTGAAATATACGATAATTACTCATGACGTCAATATTTTTTCAAGTTGTTACGTAATTTTTGTCTTCGTATGTCGATAACATGTACGAAACTTTCACGCAATACTGTTTTAATAGATAGCGCGTTGTTGCTTTCTATGATGCCAACTGTGCACAGTTATGTCGGTTGGAAATAGTACGTCGGCGTTCTGCATAAATTGAGCCAATTAGAAGCTGGCGAAGTGCAATGATGTGTTGTTATTTGTTTACTTCAGAACTCAGGTTAGAATGAACGGAGAATAGTTAGGAATATAATTTGAAGAACATTAGACGTGTGTATAGCCATTCCAAGTTCACCACTACTTTCACTTACGCATATTCTCTTGCGGCAGAAAATGGCGAAAATGGGTGTTTTTGCGGTCGTTTTTACGTACGAAAATCTTGGCACTGAATCTTGTGATAGGTGTAGGTGTGTATAATACACCTTCAACTTTAATATAACGTTATATAATGCTATGAATACGACTGAATGTCTCATAGAAGCGAGTTGTCGGCGAGAAGACCGCACGTTAGTTCAGCGACTTGCACCTAGAGGGCTAGAGGAGGCGTGATGCGCGTGCTGTGTCGTCCTTATATAGCTTTCACACTTCTAGGCCTAGAACGCGCCAAATACGTTTACCAAGGCGGTCGCCTTAAGAGAACACGATACACAATTCAGTGCTAAAAGCATCAGTTCTAAATTGTATGTTTCTCAAAGCCAATTAGCATAAAAAAAAAACAGCAAACCTAGACTACGAACTTTCCTAGCAAAAGTTTTTCTCGAGCAACGTTTTCCTGAAGAACAATCTCTGGCGCAGAAATCTCGTACATTTATTTAACTGCGACGGAACATACCACCGGTTCCTATTTATGCTGTTTTCAGAGTTTACATTTTTAAATCCTGAAAGGGAGCAGATATTGCAAAACCGTTACGTAGAAATGTTGGAAATTGTTTGCACTATGTACTCTAATTTTTTTTTTAAAAAACTAATTTTGTTAATTATCGACTACAATAAAATTTTATAATGTCGATAATTAGGCAAAATTTTGTAACGTCTGTTTTGAAAAAAAAAATATCCTACATAGTACAAACAATTTTCAACATTTCTATGTAACAGTTTTTCTATACCCGTTCCCTTATAGGATTTAAAAAATAAAATACCCTAAACAGCGTACATAGGGACCCGTGGCCTTAACAAATGTATTATTCTGGGTAAATGTTTGCTCGTTAAGTTAGCAAATACCATTATATAAATTTGTAGTTAAATATTTCAGTCAGTTTTGTTAAGCGTTTATTATTGTAGGACGCAGTACAAGCGTGCGACTCGCGAGTAGCTAGCCGCTGACGGCTCACGAGAGCAGTGTACCGGGTGTGTTAGGGCGGCGTGTGGGAGTGATTGCGGCCAGTGGGGCGACCATGAAGCCTTGTTGAGGACCATATTAACTACCGCGGGGGAGCGTACAGGGGGAGGGGCACTGAACACAGACCACGAGGGGCGACCGCCGCCCGCTCTACTGACGATTACAGAAAACTAAGCCAGAGTATTGTGCTCTTCGCTGTTTACCAACACTTTCTGGACGTGTTCTGGTTTAAGAAGACGCCCTGAGGGGTGGAAGCCAAAGTAGACGTGGACCGGAAAGGAGTATCTGTGAGTTTAGAAGAGATTTAGAAGAGAAAAAGGGACAGAAAATATGGAAACATGCTTCGTTTTTAGTCGTTTTTCTCATAAACAAATAAGTAACTACAGTGTTTTAATACAGATATGTATCTCAAAGGAGTCGTCTAGGTTACTCTAGTTAAATTATTCCTTTAATAGAAGAGTACGTATTATAAATAAATAATGCTGTATTACAATATTACGCTGAAATCACAATCTTTTTTATAATCGAATTGATGTTTCAGTATTAAAACTTCTATTCTCTACTGCTTTTGTCTTTACTTCAAAAAGTTTTACTGTCGTAGGTATGTTATTTTCTTCAGAAATTAGAATAAATAAAATCATCCTGAAATTGTGCTAATTTATTAACATCGGACGCTTCTTAAACCCTGGCTGTAGAGCGGTCGGCAGAACTTCAGCCGTTACGAGATTATTCGAAAACTGCTCACGGCAGTTCAAGTGTGAAATTAATAATTTTACTTTAGTACGAAATTGTTACGAAATTGTGTAAGTTCTGTAGACGCCACTTGAGACTGCATTTTCCTTTTATGGAAAATTTTTTAACCAGCATAGGATTCAAATAACAGTATGTCAAGGTCAAAATATGTATGACTACGAGCGCATACAACTAAGGAAAACTATCAGACTTACTAAAATGAAATAATTTACGCTAAGATTAGATATCGCGGCCTAATGGAGTTCAGTTATTAATACATAAAATGATGCTTGTACGTATTTTTCAAATGTTGCTGAAAATGAGGTTTTTAATGTCAAAAGTTATCGACATCTTGGGTGCACTAAAAACGAATACTGTTTTAACTTCATTCAGATATTTAGTTTTTGACCAATAGCAGCATTCATCTTGATTACAAGGATACCAAATATATAGCAATGCGAACTGTCGACTCATTGTGGTATATGTGTGCAGTAACAAATGTGCGTCACCTTCTACGACGCGACGATTTCTTATGCTCGCGTTTCTAACTGGGGTGGAGAGCTCAAGCGACGTAACCTCATCCTTCCATGTCCTTCCTCAGACTGAAGCGCGCACTAGCCTTTATACAGTGTCTGCGACCACGTTAGCTGTCTATTAACATGATTCAGAGCACATATTCCGAGTTTCATAAGAATATGAGAGAGTGTTTATATTCACTAGTCTTGAATAGCCTTAAGGGGGATCAGTACCTGCCATTTTAGAATAATGGACTTACATTATATACAGTTGGCATTGCTGGACTACTATTACTTTTACTATTCCTGTGACCATCCGTAGAAAAAATAACGTACTTCCTCAGGAAGGTTAGGCCTACTAGTCGAAAACTAATAAAAGTAGTGAAGGTGAGACAATTTGATAACTCTGTATCTAACTTGCAGGGAAAATGGAAGAGTTCTAAGATGTCAGGTTCTGACTTCTCTTAATACGCATGAGTGATGTCTGCATTTGCAAATGTAAGACTCAAAAAAATATTAATTTATACTGATAAATAATTTATCTCGTGGTCGTAAATTATTTTATTCGCTTCGAAAAATAAAAATAAATTACTATTATTTACTACCGATATTTTGTTATGACATAAACTATTTCCGGGCATATTTAGGTTAATGTTGTGAATCTAATCTGTAATACCTAACGTACGTGTGTGTGTACGATAAGTGTACGTACGTTAATTGTGGTTCTCTACTCATGAACGCCATGCATCCCTGAATTTCTTAAATAATGTACTGTTTGCGAGAAAAAAATTATTTGGCTTCATTTTGGCTTATTTTCACAACAAAATGTGTACTATTTCGGGGACAAAAATCTAAAAATCAGTTCGGTCTATTGCAACAGAAAAATTAATATAAAAACGATGATATATAAGTGTTAAAACTGCCAAAGGATTTTTTGATATATGTATCAATTTGCGTTACAAAAAATATTTTCAAAACCACTCCTAAACTTGGGAGCGAGGCCTTACTTTTTTAAGCTGAAACGAGAGTAGATATTACAAATCTGTTCGGCCGTTTGGTTTGAAATGGTTTTTGCCATAAGAGCTAACTTTCTCAAGACGTGAAATCATATGGTTATGACTAAAAGTCATAGGCTTTAAAAATAACGGTAGAAGGAGGGAAGTATGGCCTTAATTCAGGCGTGCAGACAGCCTGCTTCGCGCCATCTATCTTGCCAAATTACGAGACGAGATTGTCAAGTCAGTCCTCGGAGCAGCAAGTTTGTTGATGGACTGCTTGGCTGCTAAATGTAAACACGGCCTGCCTTAACTGCCAGCCTGCGGGGGGAAAAAAAGCGTTACGAGATTGATCCAACTAATGTGTCTGGTGCACGATTAATTGGCCAGTTTCCAAAACCTGCTACGTTCCTTCTCACGTCCCTTTCTTTTAAAGTGTCATTTCGCCTGGTGTGGAATTTTCTTCGCCAAGGCAATTCTGTCTTGTTTAATTAGACACTCCCTGAAGTAATCTAGACGAGCAACATGGGACAAGGAAATTTCGCGAGTCAATGACCTGCAGGGTAGATAGACCCTAATGTGCTAATATAGGTCATTCGGGATAAAGTGAGCACTAAAAGTTTAACATATGAAAAATGTCACTAGCCTTTACTGCATATTATTCAAGATAAACTATAGTTGCCTTACTGCGTGTATGGTTGGCAGCAAAATTACGTAATATTGTTCCGTGTGTTTCCTATTTAAATACAACAATACGGAAACAAAATCAAACTAAAATCGACATAATTGTATTTTATATAATTAATAAACTTTTTTTTACTAAACTGTATTGATTCATACTGACTGCACAATTTATCTTACGCGCGCAAACATTAAGTCACATGTCCAGAGAGGTTTCATCCAAGGCCAAGTAGGACGGAACTAGGTCGGTTTACTTGCAGATACATTATTGGCAGACGTACCGTACTGTAGAATACTGTAAACCAATTGCAATTTCAGCTCGAATGCACGCGTATTTGGTTTCTAGCGTGTCCTGAAATACATCCAAGAAAATGTTTAGTCGTTGCATACAATAAATATGTAATAAATTAAGGCGCGAATTTCGTGTTACCTCGTGCTGCTGTCTGGAAGTTCGCGATAAAGCAGCCTCGTTTGAAAACTGCTGACTGAGTAGCAGTGATATACTGACAGTAACAATAAGACAATTTACTGTGTTGAGACAGTGCTCGGTTGCACGCAGGCGATGAGACGAGTTACGGCACCTCCCACTTCCTCATCACTAGCTTCCATCTCTCTCGGACACCAAGTAGGGCCGACCTCTTTCAGATATTAACAACGCATTGAAATAGGTTACAAACTTTTAATCTGTAAAATTTTGTTGCCAAAGCCACTACTTTAAGAATTTGTAGATTTTTTTTAAGAGTGCGAGGTAGATAAATAAACGCTGAAAACATCCATTGATTTTTACGCTATTTTCGAAGCCAATTTGGATAAAATTCTCAATGACAATCCTAGATAATGGTATCTGCTAAATTTATGAGCAAATATTTATCCAGAATTACTAATTAGTTACGCGTGATCTCTCGCGCCGCTGTTAAATGCACGAGGTTCCGGCGTCAGAGTTTCTGCCTCAGAAGTTCGTAACACTGGAAACAATTTTCTTAAAAACGTTGGATAAAACTAGTGTCTAGGATTGCTATTTTTTAATTTTCGCTAATTGTCCTCAAAAAACCTACAGTTATAGATTTACGTATTTAGCGTTGAATTATGTACCACGCCTTCTTAAGGCACGGAAACAGGGACGGCGATAAATGGAATAAAACTCGTGCGTCAAACACCTCAATAGCCTCTAGGCATGAACTAAAGTGCAGTGTTTTCGTAGAATGTGTTTTTCAACGGGACTTCATTCGATGACCCTATTGTTTTGTTTGTGAATAGTATGTGGTAAAGTCCAATGCAGGTTTCTATGTTATTGTTTTATTATTACGGTTGATGTTTTTCCAGCTGCAGCAACGTGAAATAGTCATTTTTAGCACTTTTAAAAATCTTGGTAATATATAAGTTATAATTTAAATTTGCGGACGACATTTTAATAACCACAGGGATACAATTTCACGTGTGTATTATTTTCGTAGAAAAACGCGTTGGAAATGTTTTTAATAGTTATACAAGAGAAAATACTTTCCGTATCACGCTACAACACCGCTCATGTGCCAGGTCCGCCAATTCTTAAATCCAGTAGCACAAATGGCTCGGTGGAAAGCTTGCTTGATAGTTCAGTGCTTGGCTCTTAGTGGCTATTCGGTATTTGAAACCCGCATCGTGGTCGCTCTAATTGGTACTTTGCTTCTCAACCTCCTATGAGCAAAACTGCTCCATTCAGGAGGCGTTAACTGGACACTTAGAAAAAGGTTATATTCTTCTTCTTTTCTGAATCCAATCTTTTCTTCGTGTACTTGCGCTCCTTTTCCCCTCAAAATTCTCTTGGATCATGACTGCAGAATCTCGTACTTCTGCCCTCTGGTAACATTTCCGAAATGTTTTATCTTTCTTGTTTTTAAGAATCAATAACAAGATTTAATTTTTATGCTATGCTGTCTAGCATATGCAATAAACAGTAATACTGAAAGTGCATCATAGTTAAAAAATAAAACTGTTTTATACCACATTGGTCCCTATCAAGAAAAAAATTTTAACCGCTGTCCAAAAAAAAAAAACATTCTTGCATTTGTTATTCTAAAAATAATAGAAATATAAAGGCAGAACTTTAGGCAGTATTTTACCCACTCCAATACAAACTCTAGTATAGACGACTTCGAAACATATTTTCTAATTTATTTTTAGTGGCCAGGTATAAATTACAACTAGTGTTCTATTTTGAAACGTGTTTAGTATTATCTAAACATTTGTGTTCCTGTACAATTTTTTTGCACACTAGTCTAATTTAATTTTTACATGTAATGAAAAATTTAGATAACTTTGTGTTCTTAATCTATTGACAACGTAATCAGGAGGTTTCATTATCAAATTCAGGGATAACCAAAATATAAAGTAAAATTATGTTCATTACTGAAAAGGAGGTCGCGTGCGGTTCAATTGGCCACGAACTTGTATGTGTTGTCATTTACGTGTGTTACGTCTTTACAGAGATTGGCCTCTCTACCGTGTAAGTATTCTCCGCGGCAAGTCACGACAATATCTGCCAGCGGGAGTCGTCGAACGAGCCTATAGTAACTTGGAGTCTAGTCAGCTGTCTGAAAATAACGCGAATTTTGCATGTCTCTACTCATAGTACCAATTTACAATTTACTCCGTAAATACATACCTGATAGTAAAATGCAATGTTTTTATTAAAACATATTGCCGATAATCCGTCAGAGCCTTTATTTATTACACGGAAATGGTTAATTTTATAGTTCATTCGGGATTAAGTGAACACTAAAAATTTAGCATTTGAAAAATATCACTAACTATTACTGCTTATAGTACACCATTAACTCTAGTTACCTTACTGATTGTGCGGTTGGCGGCGAAATTACGTAATATAGTTCCGTGTACTTTCCTATTCAAATACAACAACCATTCTGAAACAAAATCAGCCGAAATCGACATAATTGTATTTTACATAAGTAATAAACTTTTTAAAATCAAACTGTATAGATTCCTGCTGACTTCACAATTTATCTGATACGCGCAAACATCAAGTGACGTGTCCAGAGAGGTTAGATATTTCCCGTCGTTACCAGTTACGCGCGGAACGATACAAATCAGCTGACAATAGAACTTTAGCAGGGCTTTTTTGAATGCTCACTTTATTCCGAACTGCCTGTTGTAACTAATGAAGTGACACAGCCTCCTAAAATATGTTACACATAAACGGATAAACATTAAATACTGCAATCACCTGTGGCTGTCGTATGTAGTGGCAATGAACTAATTACGTGTAATGTTTTTTTTTTGTCACGCGGCAGCCAAACTAGTGTTCGCAATAACGGAAATTTTCAGTGTCGCATCGCGCGCGTCTGTCGCTTCTTGTCGTGCGTGTGTTTCCGGCAGTGGAGGGTGGGCCACTTGTCAGGGCCGGCGACTGTACCGCGGGCTCGTCCGAGCTACCTGCCAGTCGGAACATTAGAAATACTCGTATAATAGCAATAAAAGTAAGGAAGAGGAGACGGCGGGCGGGAAGAGGAAAGACGGGTGAATTCCTGGGTACGGGGGAGGGGAGTGTGGGCCAACCCGGCCAGTCCTCCAACAACCTTGAGCGGCCTTTCTACCACTGGATGGATCGGAAAATATTTCACCTGCCCGCTCTCACTTATCGCTTTTATTTACACAGACCTGCGTCCGGCTACCGTTCGTGGCCGCGGCCAGCGTTTCTCAAGCCAGTCTTCCAATTAATTTTAAATTATTGATCGTTATTATACACCGGCACTGCGCGCGAATACGTTCAGCAACAGGCTACTTCTCGTGATTGTATAAATACGCGAGCAACAATCGATTGTTTATTGTCTTGCTAGCATCAATAAATGTATTTTTATGGCTATGGTTGTAAATTATTTTCCTCGTAGTTTTTTTTTTTTTTTAAAGAGGCTGTGAATTAACGCTAATTATACCTGTTGTAAGTCAACGCACTACAAATGAGTTGCAGTGCGTTCTTAAATACGCTTTATTAGTAACTATTTGACATGTGACCATTGTGTCAATGTACGTAAAAAAAGCACTCTTCGGATAAGTACGGAATGTTTTTGTCGAGACGTTTGAACCCACCTTGTAGGTTTGACCGGCAAGTTTATACGTCACCCGAGACTTTTGGACATTTCAAATTTCGAGCTACCGTACTAATATATCGACTTTATTTTTACATCTGTAAATTCTCCGCAGCTAAGTTTTGAACATTTCACGTCAATAGAAACTCTTACGTACCTTGTGATCCAGCAATCCACTTGTATTAGTTCGGAACATTTCACGACGCAGTATGTAAACATGACGTTCACCGCCATAGACTGGATGTGAATTAAGCAGATACACAGGTGCAGGGAGTCCAACTAACTTCGCGCTCCACTAGCGCACTCAAGTGAACGGCGCCGTACATCAAGAAATTGTTCTTCGTTTTAGTATAATATTTTTTCCTTGTCAAAATCTGAAATTTATAAACTGAGATAATGTGTAATTCATTTTCTACGCACGGATTTGTATAAAGTTTGTATTTACTTTTCATTATGTGTTTTCAGGCTTATTGGCGATACTTATTTTATTGTAATTTTTATTTGTTACTGTTGCTCCGTCATATTGAGCGGACTATTTCTGGGTTTATATTCATCCTCGTTGTTGGTATTTAAACCCCTGGATTTATTGTATGTGCGATCAGTCAGCTTCCAGTGAAATGTAAGTGTAACTCTTGTCTTTCGTTATTGTAAATGTGGAATGGGTTGTTATGCTGCAGGACTTGTAATTGATTAATTTTCGGCGCCTGTTTAGTTATTTGTTAGTTTTCTTTAGTAGAAGTCCTGTAGCATGATGGCCCAAGTCCTAGTGTCTCATTCGTGTTTTTGCTTTTTGTTGTTTTTCTCTTTTGATCAGTATTTCAGGTTAACTTTCGCGTTTGGGTTTTTCAATGTTTAACTTCTGGTAACTTCTATATTTTCAGTATTCAGAGGGAGAGAGGCAGACATTTAAATAGTTTATTTTTGTTCGTATTTGTTGATTAATAATTGCTGGCATGTAATTTTGCACTGTATGTGCCCGCTTTATGAGACTGTGCTAGGGTGATAGGTATTGTATGCATACTACCGAGGCTTGGGACTCGGTAGATTGTGCTGCTGTATGTGTTTTGGGGCGGTGTCCCCGTGGTGTATGTGTGTTTCGGGGCGTGTGTCCCCCTGAAGTTTACCACCTATAAGTATAGGTTTTTTTTTTTCAGACTTGTGGTCGTATTGTGTATTCGCTACTGAGGTATGGGACTCAGCATTGTTTTGTTATTGTTAAAGTTAGTTTCCTATAAGGATAGGGCTAGCACATTTGTAATATTTGTCTTTGTCTTTCGCTACACCCTTTGCAGTACTCTCAATTAGAGTTTCACTGAGTCAATTGTTCAGATTGACAGATTAACTGGTACATTTGCACTCCTGTTTATAGAAATTCATTAAGTTAATGTTTAATGTTATTTCTGTACTTTCATATTTTTCATTTCTAAAATTTTGACTTGTGTTGCTGATTATTTGACTTTGTAAAATGTTTAATGGTTATGTTCATGTTTTGTTATTTGGTCTTGAGTTTTGAATAAATCCCTATTGGGATTGAACCCGATATTTGATCTTTCTTTGAAGTTGAAGTTGTAGTTACAGTTTACCTTTTCATGATTGGAACATTAAGTGAATATGATTGCTGCTATTGTTATTTGACTGGTATTACTTTATTGAGGTGTTTGAAGTTACGAATTTGATTTACTTTTGAGTGAGGGTTAATTTTGCCTTAGCGCCCTTGCAAATCTATAGGGATTCGCCACCCACCTTACCTTGTTCTTATAATGTTGTTACCGTGACCAGTGGTTGAGGTGCTAGCCCCTAAATAGGGGACGGTACACGTTAATTAAAAACCAGTGTTTCTAAGCCTTCCAACACAGATAAAAACGTACTTTTCATACTACCGTACTTCAACATGTACTAACCGGATGTATGCGAAACTGAGAATCGTGCACTATACTTCTGAGTCTCTAATGCGCAGGCAGGCGGCGACCTTAAGCTATGAAAATTATAAAACTTCGGCGTCGGAGGTTGTGCCCCAGAAATACGTCAATCGAAGGGGAAGGGGGATGTACTCAAAAAGTTATCAAACACTGACACCCTGGATTTCCCAGTTTTATGTTTGCAAAATGACTTCGAGACACCTACAGTTGTTAACTGTACTGCATTTAGCACTGACGAGCAATGTCTCACAGTCATCCAGGATATGTTGGCAAAGATATTGTCCGATCATAAACGAATATGTATAACATTGTAAGAATTTTAATCCCACTCTTTCATTAGATGTATTAGAAAAGCTTCCCTACTCTGGTGTTTATCGTCTATGGCATTCTACCCGGAGTACTGTTGTATTTCAATGGTTATATTTATTCCTGCAGATTATGTAATATAATTTTTAAAAGGAGAACTGACGTCCTTAAACAATTTAGGGCACAAAAAATTGTCATAAAATTCTAAATATAAAGGAAATTACGTTACAATCTTACAGATGCGTAAAAAAACATGCACGAAAAGCTCACAGTTAAATATTTGCGACGCACTTTTCAGACACGAATTTTTTGATTGTGTGAGGATAAATAAAAAATCGGCATGTCCTATTTAAAACGGGTAGCAAGTCCTTACTGTCCTCTCCTGGCACGACCAATATTATGCCAATTTCAGTTGCTTGATCTTAACTCTGCACTTATTGATTACACGCTTGTCAGCATAAGCGATATGTGAATTAAGTTGTCTCGAAGATTTTAATGACGTCAGCGATCTGCCGCCATAACTTGTGACGCATTTGCAACACTTTTAAATAAACGGTCTGAATTCCGAAACTCGTGGGCGTCACACGACACTCGAAGTGAACTGACGCCCGGCGGTTAGCGCCCTTGTCCGTCGTTCCTCGCGTCGCAGCCACTTCTCGAACCGTTAACAAATCGCTGGTATTGCTCTTGTTTGGCGCCAAAGTCCCCGCTGCTTGTCCGGCAAGCTTCGGTTCGGTTGGACCAATCAGAGGACAGCTACCGAAAGATGGACCTGCTTCTCAAGGACAGTTAAGGGACCTCCCTAGATATATTGCGTTTGTGTGTGTGAGGCAGGAGCAGTAAAAGCGCCCGTTGACCGACGTATGTAATGCTGGCATAATCGCTTCTGTGCGCAAGTCAGCGAGCGTGCAGTGCTTTACTATTAACCTTTTCCATTATGGGACTTTAAGCGGTGACCACATTATTTTATTTATGAGCAGCATGGTTCAGAGCCTAATGCTTGATTCTATAGTTGTGTTTTTCAAATCCGGTCGTTTTTCTAGATACGTCAGCCTGGAAAACCCATTTTTTGACCATTTTGAGGGACCCGAAAATGATGTTATCTAATAAACGTTCCGAATTTTTAAAATTATGCTACAAAGTTTGAAGTGTCCTGACCTGTAGGCTAGCCTCCAAGAATATATGTGAAATCGTGCAGACATCAGTTGTTTATTAATTGCTCGCTGACACTGTGAAATGGGCCTGTATTCAGAAACAGTTTTATTATTGGTTCAGCCACTTCCAGGAAGTGTCGAGTAAGTCAACGGCCAATTGTGATTGTGATACAGACCTGTAGTTACTGGAACTCTAGCTTGCGCCTAAAAGTGAGTGAGTGAAGATGGCTTTACGGCTATGTAACATCGTCGTTTTACAGCCGATGAAGGGTGACATGATGTGAAGATGGAATGGCGCCTGGAATGAAGGGTGGGGGAAACGGGATGCGCCTAAAAGAAAAAGCGAGTTTTTCAGGGCTCTAATTACATGTAGTAACGGTTAGTGATACATTTAAAAGGTTAAATTTTAGTGTTCACTTTATCCCGAATTACCTATACGCGCTGACATTGACTTTACAGAAAACAGTTAGTTGGAGACTCCTCTTAACTGTAGTGCAAATTTTGTTTCCGTTACTGTATACTCCGAACAAAAATGTCTTTTCCACAGCAACATTTGTGTTGTATTTCAGAAAGTGTTTTAGGAGTGCAGGAAATACAGGTGATAACCAAAAAACCAGGAAGTTGTTAATGGAGTATTACACCGTCACTAGGCTATAATAAGCTGCTTAGATGCAAACAAGGTGCTCGTGTTGGTAGTTGTTGAAGGCAGGTCGGAGCCAGTCAGCTGTCAGCATAACTCGTGACTACTAGTCTTGGCTATACGGCGCCACGCCAAGCTGCCAAATACGGAACATCTTAGGAATGCGGCTGTTGGTCGGCCATAACTGCACTCTGCGACGCCAATAGCATCTTCTCAAATGTCACACGTCGTGTTTTAAATTAGAAACACTGTACTCTTGAGCCTTAAAAGGGTCCTGCGATACATAGTGTTACTGTCCTGGACATCCGACTGAGATGAAGGACCTGATAAACCACTTTGAAGAATTAAATAAAATATTCTAATTTATTACGAACCTTATTAAAATACTCTATAATAATTATACAACAGTTTACAACTCTGCAGAACAATATATACAATTAATTTTCACAGTTGAACGGTGTTATGCATCAATAGACTATGCGCTAATTTAAAGGTATCAGTAAACCATGCTGTAAGATTTTTTAATTTGGAACAGTCTTACAAAAAATATATTAGTATAGAAGATCCAATATTCATAATCACATGATATTGGGGCAAATACTTTTTATAAGGCCGTTTAAAAGCAGAAATGTGTTTTATACCGAACTAGCAATTGACCATCTATCGATGCATAACGCTGTCCAGTTAATCTTCCTAACATCTATAACCGCTACTCTTAAGTAGCTATACAATGAAATAATTAGTCCCACACAAATGAGTCCTCAGCCGGCCTCCGTAGTGTTGTCTGTAGCATGCCGGTCTACGGTGCGAGACGTCCTGGGTTCGAATCCTGATACGGTTATGAATGTTTGTGTCGTTTTCTTAGATTTAGTTAGTTTGTAAGCCGTCCCTCACTAAGCCTGAAAAGTGGATAAAATCTGAGGACGACCCTCTAAAATAAAAATAAATAAATATAAAATAGAGTCCTCATATTACTTAAGTCACTATTCTCTTACAAAGTATCTTTGCATCAATATCTCCCTACTTACAATAATAGTCTAACCTACTCGTCCACACCACACATGCAAACGCACCGTCCAACCACGTCCCAACAGTTCCGCCAACATTCGCACTTGCCACACTGTAGCATCTTGTTCTAAATTTATTTCTAAATTTGTACCAGTTATTTGTTTCTCATTTGAGACAAAAATTGTGACTACATTTTTTTCTTATAAAACTTTATTATTTCACAATATATTTTTATTTGCGTAATGGCTCGTAAATGTCAAAATTTGCATGTTTCTGGTTTTATGTACGGCACTAAAACCAACTGACTTAACAAAGTGAGAAAATTCCAAAGTTTCAGTGTACAAATCAAGACAGAATATATAAAACAAAAAAAAAAGTTTATAAATAAAAATTCTAAATATTTAAGAGTTATATGTACCACAGAGAAACACTGCGTGTGCAGCTTCTCTGATGTTTAGTATTTACTAAGGAATTAAAAACGCCAAAGCATTGAAAATTTTTTGTGCACGAGCATAGACACCAATATATGCCTGTATGGATTAAAAATCGAATTTATTGTTCTCTGTTTTTTGTTGTGGCCTTTTCAATTACGCAAGTT
>PNEQ01068685.1:0-21777 GCA_003012365.1 Medauroidea extradentata | reverse complement strand
ATCCAAATTTGGAAAAATCAAATTTGGAAAATCCAAAAACAACATGGCGGATGTGACGTCATCAAACATGGCGGACGTGACGCAATCCAAGATGGCGGACGTGACGTCACGTGGCGGCGGCCATGTTGATTGCGTCATCGGTACCACGGCACCACATCCTGAATCCTGTGTGCTTAAACCCGCTTTTCTTCTCTACTTACTATAGTAACCATTTTTTCACGACAATATACATAATGGTTACAGCTAATTATGCATTTAATGAAATTCCCATTAGTGAACTAATTAGCCAAATCTGTATAATTATTTTTCTAGAAAAATTTAGACTGCACAATAAAAACAATTTTCAACAAAACTGTGCAAAAGGTTTTCGATATCTACTCTCGTTTAGGAATTTTAAAAAATTACTATCGTTACACCAGTGGAAATGATGAAACATGGCCTTAATATTTATCAACAAACAGCATTCTCAAATGACGTTTTAGTAATTTCCGGGAATTAGTGTTTTTTTTTTTCGACAAGCTTTTTTCAAATGTACAGAGGCGTAGTTAAATTTAGTTCTTTACGTAAATATATTGGGGGCACGTTTAAGAGTTCTGTAAGAAAACAGTTATTCGTGAAATACCTGGCTTCCTGGACAAGCAAGGTCTCCACAATCCAGTTTACAGACACACTTCTCAGAAGTGAACTGTCAAAATACGGAACACTTACGTGACACAGACTGTAGCTATGGATTTGAGGGACGAGGACGTGGTTTGTTAATGCAAAATCTGTTGTTCGCGAATTATTAAATTACTTTATGGTTTGATGGCAGCGAATCACCACGTTAACATTATACAACATTTAAGGTACCGATACATAGTCCATAAAGTATGAATATCACCTAGAAACTTACAGTTTGCATCTTATATCGCGAAAAATAAAAATTAATTATAAAGATAAAGATTACATAGTTGTTGAGGGAGTCGTTTGGCCCTATAACTAATTTTTTTTAACACATTTTAAGTGGCGTAACCTGTATTTTAAATGTTTCACAAATTATTTATTTGAATGAAGCTCCATAGTAGTAGCTTAAAGTAACAACATCACATAGAAAATTACAGTTAGCAACATGTATTACCTGGGAACAAGTTAACAATTCAACTGAAAATAAACATCACTCAAGATCGAGGTCTTGACGCTGATGATGGGTGACATGAGGTGAGTGTAGACAGTCGCCGGAATGAACGTGCGGGGGAAAACGGGAGATCCCCTAGAAAATCCGCCGGACAAAAGTACCGTCCGGCAGGATTCTCACATGACCGACCCCGCCGGGAATCAAGCCCGGATCGCCTTGGTGGGAGACGAGGGGTCTGACCACTCGACCACCGAGGCCCCAACTATAAATAAACATTGCAAGGAACAGCGTGTTGTGGGATAATGACAGAGGACAGACAGTCTGTGTTACCAGGAGTGACGCTGCATGTACGCCTAAATGCCAGCCTTGACCATGTGCGAGGCTAATTGTGGTCTTCCTTTGTGTTGCAGGCTGTCGTTCCCATCAGGCCATGCGGCACTATCCTTCTACGCCGCCGTCTTCACAGTGGTGAGTCATCCGCCCATCAATATACCCAACACTTCCTATTAACATTTTCCGTGTTACTTACTTACCTGTGAGAAACTTCTTACATTTTAGAGTCTATAACTTTGCAGTGCTATAAATAAGGCCCAGGAGAAGTCGCTGTTAGTGGCAGGGACAACGTGGACAGCTATAACTGCTTATTCTGCTGCAGAGTTAGCTCAACTTGCAGGTTTGTCACTCTAACACTTGATGACTGAAGTACCAATCTTGTGTACAAAGAGGTTTTTTCAACTAACGTAAATTTCATCAGCTATGAATAATACTCGCGAGAATAGCCGCGAGGGACAGCTAGTACGCATATAATTGTTAAATTTATTGTTTTTGTTAAGAGACATTGCTCGTAATTCGTGACATACTTAATTTCTTGTTTGGAATTAATAAATTCACCAGACGAAATTACACAGCCTCTTAAGTAACCGTGTGGTTTGAATAAAGAATCACAGTTAAATTTTATTACTTCACAAAATATCAAGTTACAAGATAACTGCATCAAACAGAAATTACACAGTATAAAATTGCTGAAAAATAGTGAACTTTTAATTTACGATATTGATTTAAAAATTTGAAAATTCAGTGGCTTCGGGCAGGGTCACAGTGTGTATGAGGGAAGACCGAGGTGAAGGTTGGGCCGGCGACTCGACTAGCGAGACATGTCTTCATCCGGCCCGAGGAATGAATGAGGTGATGACGAGATGAAGGTAGGGCAGCGGCGGGGCGAGAGAGGCGGAGGGAACGGGAGTTTCTCGTGAAAGCCCGCCGGCCAACGGCAGCGTCTGCCATGTTTCCCACGTGAGAGAGATCCGGACGCGGACCCGCCGGGGACTGAGTCCGGATCGCCTAGGTGGGAGGCGGGAGGTCTGACCCCCCCCCACCTCCTCGATCACTACGGCCCCTTTTCTTAGTGATACATTATTGTACTTATCTGGTGTTTCACGCGCCCTCGAACAGCTTAATGGCTTTGACACACATTCACGGAGGATGAAGGAAGGAATCGGCCACGGCCTGTAAGGAACCATCCCAGCATTCGCCTGGATTGATTAAAAAAACCCTGCGAAACCGGAATCAGGATGACCGTTGTTGGGATTCGAACGCGGATTCTCCCGAATGCGAGGCGAGCGTTTAAAAACTAGTTCACCTCGCTCGGTGTAATTTTAAAATTATTTATGTTTAGCAGAAAGTAATAAAATGTTAAAACTTGTCTATCACAATATTTCATTTCAAAATGTTGCGCGATACATTTTTGTATAAAATTGTTTTTAATATTAGCCCATTGGAAAGTAATTAACTTTAATACCGAGTCCCATTTGAACACCATTACTACTCGCTAGAGCCGAATCATACATGGCATTCTACATCGGTTCCTGATGTGTGATCTGCCATAACGCCCCTCGGTTCACGGTTGTGTAATCAGTAATCACTCATATCGGTCGTCGCACACAACAGTCAACTGCACCATTCTCGGCCGACCTTGACACAGTCGTGGTACGTGTGTCATGGTCGTACGAATGTTTTCCAATACGGACGTGATTTGGCCAAATACATTAAAAGAGAATACTGTATATCTCGCCGACCTGGTGTATTTATTCTGTCTCTTTTAGTTACAGGCAGTATTTTTACAGTGGACTTGTAAGTTGAAACCCTTAAACTGTTACACACACACAGTAATAATCTTTAAGGCTATATTCTTCCATTTATTTCAAACAATTGTAAATAACTCAAATGTTTTTTAACCAAATGTTTTGAAGAAAAAAATTGAGATCGTGTGCAGGCATACGATACACAATTTTATCAGAGCGTTTTGTAAAATAATGTACCGTTTGTCAGTAAAAAATTATTTTACTTCATTTTGGCTTATTTTCACAACAAAATTTGTGATATTTCAGGGGCGAATACCTAAAATCCGTTTGGTGTATTACAACTAAAAAACAAATATACAAACGATGATGTATTAGTGTTAAAACTGTAAGAACGAATTTTTTATATACGTGATAATTTGTGTTAGTAAAATATTTTCGAAACCACTGCAAATCTAAACAGCGAGGCCTTAATACGCCAATAAATATCGATATGTGTTCTTGTAGTAACATACACAAAAGCTTGATTTTTCTGCGTTTCTTTCTGTGTCGTGAACAAGAAAAAAATTAATATAGATCGTGAAAGTTTTGGCGCGTGTTATTTTCCGCATTTTCTGGCCATCGACTCACGAGTTTCCAAGACCCTAGTTCCGCATTGTGTGTGTGTGTGTGTGTGTGTGTAAACACTTTGGCCAAACCTCGATTTCCAAAGTTGTGTTTCCCAAAGAAGGCGTACTTGATCGAGTTGCAGCTGTGTAGCAAGCTGGTTTGTTGGCGCGCGGGTGTGGAGGACACAGATGAAGTGTCGCATGGGGGGGAGGGGGCGGATGTGACATATTGGCTGCGGGGTAGACTCTCCTCTTGTGCTGTGACCTTCGCCTAGTTCCCTCCCCTACTCGCAACCAACCCCTGACCTGCCCCTGGTGGTCCGCTGACCCGCCACACGGGCGCGGGAACTTCAACCTAGAGCACGTGGTTCGTGCACCTACAGTCAAATATACTATAAACCAATACCGGACTACTTGAACGATTGGCGAGAATTCTGATTGTGTTATCACGTCAAACCACCAGAGAACAGCACCCTACATTTACTTGATTTCGGATGTACGCTGCCAACATAAAAATTCTGAAAAAAGTTTGTCTATGAAGAACATATTTTCATTACATGGAGAAAATAAAAAATATAGGGGAACAATAAATACGTAAAAATTAAATAAAACATGTTAAAAGAACAAAATACAGTAATTATACAAAAATGATATAAAATACGTGTCAGTTTCACCTCATACCGCTAGGTTATTTTTCACAAGCTTACTCTTAGTATTTGCGTAGAACTGTCCGGTATTGGTCTCTAGCACGGCCGTAGAAGAACAGGTCTGGACACTAGCTTAGAGCATGGATAACTAGAGATAGCTTGGTGCCTTTGTTGTGAAACCTACATCTAGCGATAGGCAACATATACGAAAACCGTTACAAAATTATTCATGTTGCGGTATCCCTTTGTAAAGACCTTGAGAAATGATATTTATTGACTATCGAATCTATTACAATTAATACACAACAGATTTAGTTTTATTCATTCTTTAAATTACTGGAAAACGAAAATGCCAAGACAATGTAAACAGAACATGTAAACAAACTATTATTTTACACAAAATGAACGAGAATAGATGGATGCTGGTAATGTGCGATAGCGAATCATTCTGCTTATGCTTCTTTAAATGTGAGTGATATTTAAATACAATATGCTCACCACAATGTAGTAATAATTATGAAACTTGTTTCGCTCGGTGCCCATCAGCAGCTGATTACAGAAACAATATATACAGCTGATTAGATCTAGGAATCACTTCACAGCATGGAAGGGGATAGGCAATCAGCTCTCTAGTTGTTATATATGCTCTAAGGACACTAGCCTGGAAACTTGACCTCCTTGTTGTTTGCCTGCAGTCCACCAAGTTACCGAGAGTGTTGTTCGTCTTTGGCGCTGCAATCAGGGCGGTCGAGCTCAAACTCCGCCCACTTCCCTCCGCCTTTTTTTCCAGTGTTTACATTATAAAGATAAACTATTTATCAAAACGTATTGTTTATCAATTTACGAAATACTTCCTTCGCTCTTAATCCTAAAGCATGGCTCCAGCAATCTTTATTTACTATATAATGTAAACAATGGCAATACTCCCAACTTTGGATAACAACCTACAAACTTGACTCACGTGGTAAATGAACCGTGGAGCCTGAAAGTTTGTTTACTACAGATTCATAAATGTCCACCCTGACTACGACGAGCAGCCCGAACGATTCCGGAGTTCAACAACTACATTATAATAAAACTCCTTAAAGCTAATCAGTAAAGGTAAATTTCTCAATACACCCGGTAAGGGAATGTACCATACTGTACTTTAGCATTTCCAGCGATGCAAACATACATCGCTGTCACAAGTTTCGTAATTTCAGTCCGTGTTTAACTGTATCCTAACAGAAATTAGCAAACACTACCGAGAATGGTAATCGAATAACAACATGACTCACAGCACCTGGCTGTATATCGCGTGGTTAGGAATCCACTATCGTCGGAAAATGTCGTCTTTAATATTTCTGAGTAGGCCTACTACTGACGACGATAAACAGAAGATGGGCATTCAATCAGCTGTGAACTTGTGAAGAGGTCAGGAGATAGCCGAACTGGGTCGTAGCCAATAGTTCACGCTGTAGTGAATGCGCAGGAACTTGGTATAATCACGGTTCCTTTGAGTGATCACCGCCAAGGCAATCCTGGTTCAATTCATGATTGGGTCGACCAGGATTTTCGTGTGTGAGGAATCATGCAGGATGATGTCTCTGCGCGGAGGGTAGGGCATCTCCCATTTCCCTCCGCATCTAATTCCGGCGCAGCGCGCCGCTCCATTCTCCCCTCATATAACCCCTCACAAACGTTGGAAACCTCGTTGCTTAGGCTCTAAATACACGATGCCCAAAACCGTAACAGTTTTCATATCATTCTCTTTTTTAGTAACCTTTTTCTCTGTGGTAAAAGAACATGGGTATGAAATTTGCTACGTTTTTGGTATCGTGTATTTGGAGCCTAAGCTATGACCGAAGTCTCTTCTCTTCACTTCCCTTTTTGGTGACGTATTTCAACGGATAGGACTTCACCCAGACTTGTTTAGAGATTGACTTAATTAAGAATTGTTTTACTTAATCCACTATCAAATGAAGGGGAACATTATTAAGTGAAATTTGAAAAGCCTCACATTATGTCCTGCCTCAGACAGGGTCGCCGTGGATGTGTGAAGATCGGGTTGCAGCTAGGGCTATACCCAAAATACATGGGCGTCGTCCAACCGGTCCTAATAATGTAGAGCTAGCGTGCAATTAGGGTGAAGCAGTAGCAGAATGAAAGGCGGGGGAAACGAGAGATCCACGAGAAAACCCCTGGTACCAGCGGCATCGTCCAGCACGATTTCGCACATGCGATAATCCTGGTCGACTGTGCCGGGGATCGAACATGATGGCAGGCGAGCGTACTAGCCGCTGCATCAACCACGGCCCGAGGAGGTTTGGAGGTCTGGGTGAATCGTAGGAGTGCGCCCCTCTCCCCCAACACCCACTGGTGAATTGCTCTGTTACATATATTATGTTCACAAATACAGTGCAAGTTACGCTCCAGGGACATGTATGGCCTGCACTTGATCACTGAGTGGCTAACAGGAGACAAAACGTGCAGATCCGGTTGCAGAAGTCATCACGGATGTCGCCGGGTTCCTTGGGAAACTGTACCGTTGTCATGTCATACTTGGGAAGCCTGTCCTTCCACCAGTGAACCCATGCACTGGCTTCATACGATTGTAAGAGGGAGCCCAGGGCAATGAGTACCCCTCACTATGACCGCGCCGTAAGAGGACCACGGGCAGCTACAATATTCCAGGAGTGACTTCCGCCCTACAGTGTTAACAATGTAACGACCACTTGGTGTTTCACAGCCATACACTTATGTCACTGGATCTGAATGCCTCGTTACTTAAAGCACTGTCGGAGATTATGATATATATTAACTTCCGCCACGAAGGACGTATATTAGCAATCTCCAAGTGCAGCATCATGGTTGCCTTTGTGAAGTATGATAGCTTAGCTCTCTCAATGCTGTCAGGCTTAAGGGAAGAGTGTTAGATAATTTTATAATATTTTCAATTTTTTTGCCATAAATTTTTTATAATTGTATTATCATACTTTTATCTTCGACAAAGCATAAGATATATTCTTAGTAAACAGCTTCACGAATAATAATAATAATAATAATAATAATAATAATAATAATAGCATATTTCATCACTTTGTCATGCAAAATCACTGCAGAGAATTATAGGCTAACTTTCAAGAATTCTCTTGCAATGATTCTGCATGTCAAATTAATGAAATATTCAGTTATTATTTATGTTAAGCAAATTACCAAGAATATATCCTATGTTTTGTCGAAGAGAAAATTCTGATAATACAATTTGAATAAAATTTACGGCTCAAAT
The DNA here is from genome assembly GCA_003012365.1 of Medauroidea extradentata. Lineage (NCBI taxonomy): Eukaryota > Metazoa > Arthropoda > Insecta > Phasmatodea > Phasmatidae > Medauroidea > Medauroidea extradentata. The sequence continues at coordinate 14,062 of PNEQ01068685.1, read as the reverse complement.
ACTTTATAAAAAAACTTGTCTCAACTCCCTGTTAACCTGACCAAGTTATAGTCGTTTCCAAGAAGAGAGAGATCCCACTTGAACGTACTCCGTCATCTGCACAACCTTGCAATGGATCGTCGACCAGCCCGAATACACGATATTTCCCCTTGAAATGGCCATGTTCAGAAACTGAACCTTACTGAGATCCGCCTCATAAGCTTTCTGAAGATGCTTGCTCTGCTGAATTACAGAACTTTCGCCGCCGTACCCCTAATGGAAACTTGTGTAAGCGTCGTAAATTATTCCTCTGTGTACATTTTACCTGTGTAGTTGTCGCCACCGCGTTGATCAGACAGTAAACACAAGCGTGCTTTATTGGTCTTACCGCTGTGCCAGAAAATAAGTGCGTGTACAAGCGATGCTCAGCTAGAAAGTGTGTCAGCCATAAATCTAGACTAATGTGGTTACAAAAGGTAGCGGTTTGAAAGGAAAAATAAGTCCCCCGACATCGTGTTTACAAAGTGATCAGTTGTAATCCACGGCCGAGTTTCTTAAGTCGCGATGTAGAGAGCACAGCGAAGGCACGTTCCTTAATCGACACAAGAAAAAAATAATAAACGCTACGTGATGGCACATACGAAAATATTCCGGTTTTTTCGTCATGTTTTCTCTTTTGTGAGGACTTCGTAAGAGAGAATTTTTCGCCTGTGCCCACACAGATGCAGTGACGTAACTGCAGTAATGTCCGAACTATATAAGCTATTGCAGTTAGTCTACATGTTGCCGAGTTCCGTACTTACTTCTCTGTGTCCTGAATTGGCGCGTGGACGCAGGGATAAATCTAGCTCTGAATTGTAAGGTGCAAAATGGTTCTATTAAAGGAGTTTCGAAACTAAAAAAAATTACATAGAATTTAAGAAAATGTAATAATTTTGGAGATAGTTGTGCTATAAAAGGGAGAACATTTCTGCTGATATAAAATAAATTAGGTAAATTTTTAAACTTCTGCTTCCATATTGTCGTAATAAATTATTGTATTGTTAATGTTGTGTTGTAGTTTGTACAGCTCTAGGAAACGTACGAGTTAATATTTTCAATATTATACGTGGAACTTATTTTTAAAATAATTTTGGAGCAATCTCGGGAGGAGCCATTGCCTCTATGGTTCCTGGTCCCCCCCCCCCCCCTCCTTTTCATGATACACCCTTGGCTGACAGTAGTAGGCCTATAGTAGGTTTATCTTGTTGAACGTTCAAAGGCGTATTTCTTTCTCGAGCAGTTCGACTAGTTAATTTTATCGAAATGATTAAATCCTTTATTAAAAAAGCAGGCGAAGAAATGGGAAGAGAATAGGGATTTTCTAAACTTACATTAACTTACTTCAGTTTAAAGGGAACTCAAGCGATAGTTTTTTTTTTTGCCGAGTAGAGATTTTACTAATGGATGCCTGTTTATACAATACTAGCCATTGGTGTGTTTGTTTTCGAGTAAAAATTTAATAATGATTCTTATAAAAATAAGGGCTTGAACTCACAAAATCTATAACATTGTAAAACTTGTACTTTTATCATTTACGTTGGATACTTGGATGACTTCAGTACATGTACAAAATAATACTTTCTACATGTATGGTAGCTCTGAATAAAGAAATTTACTTGCGATAAATTCCAAATTATAAATAGCCACATGACATTTAATTAATATATACTCACAGTTGACAATTATTGAAAATAAAACATAGTAATGAAGTGTCCCAAAGTCACCCCCACGCGTTAAAAGTCACCCCCTCACGGTATAATAACATGCATAGCTCTATAGTAATACGTTTTCTCGAGGATATCCTGTTTCCCCCGCCCATTCATTCCGGCGCTGCTCCATGCTCACCTCATGTCACCCCTCACCAGCGCTAAAGACCTCGATGTTAAGAGCTGACCAAAATCTCTTACTATATTCATAATCAAATTTCATAAATACAGACATTTTAATTTGAAAATAATTTTAATATCCGAAATCCTGCAGAGTATTTTTAAACTATTTTCAAATAAAAACATGACTATTTTTAAAATTCCGCTGGGAGAGAGGTTGTGAGGTATAGGCTGCTCAGGGTTAACTGAGAGCACTGCTTACAATATTCTGTGAACAATTATGCCTGCATCTTTACTATTTTTAATAAAACAACTTCCATGTAACTAATAGAAACTAGAGTAAACATTTCACAACGTTCAAAACTTTACTTGTATAGCCGCAATTAATACTTTTCTTGTATTATTATAAGTGTTAGGAAGTGCGTAGTTTGAAGTGAGTGTTTGTGTGTTGGCAGATGTACCTGCAGGCAGAGATGACGTGGTCGGGCTCCAGCATATTGAAGCACGCCCTGCAGGCTGGGTTGATCATACTGGCGTGGTACACAGCGCTGAGTCGTGTCACAGATAACATGCACCACTGGAGCGATGTGCTGGCTGGAGGCTGTATCGGCTCTCTCACATCTATACTCACGGTCAGTATTACCTCCCTCTGCACTCTCCACTAACTTTCCTTTCTTGATATGTACTAATGTAACGTTTGTTTAATTTGTCGTATCTCTCCACAATAGCTTCTCAACGAAGAAAAACTTTAAGACAATGCTCTCTAGTTTCTACTGTTTGGGAGATAATAATTTTTTTAAGTTTAAACGAGAGCAGATATCAAAAAATATATTTGGCAGTTTTGTTTAAAATAGTTTTTGTCGTGATGGCAATTTTTGTTTTCAAAACAAAAAAAAAAAAAAACGTTCAATTTCGACTGAAAAGTCAATTAACCAGAATTTTGTTAATTACATAATTAACTTAAACGGTAGTCTTGAAAGCCTTGAAAAATCCGCCAACATGGAAAAGATTATTTAAAACAAAACTGCCAGACATGTATTTTATGTCTGCTCTCGTTTAGGCGTAAAAAAGTAATATAATTAAAAAAGTATAAACAAGAGAGCGCGTATACCTGCGTGCTTGAGGCTCAGAAATAAAGGATATATAAGGGCGACCTTGAAACGTGCATAAAATACTGCATCGCCTCAACGATACAATCGCTAAAATAGTGTGCAAGCTTCCCGCCGAACCGTTTTTACTGTGGGACATTAAGTGACGCCCGTTTTATTGGTGGAACGTCTGTAGCATAGTTCAGTGCATCGCAGTCTGAGATTCACGTACATCCGGTTAGTACATTTTGAAGTACGGAAGTCTGAAAAGGTTGTTTTTAGCCATGTTGGAGCATGGTTAGAGGCGATGGTGATGGTTAGAGACATGCAAAATTCGCGTTATACCTAGGTAGCAGACTAAACTGCACTTTCCTATACCAAACAGAGCATAATATGAGATTCAATTGGCCACGAACTTTTATGTGTTGTCATTTACGTGTACTACGTCTTTACAGAGATTGGCCCCTCAACATTGTAATCATTCTCCGCGGTAAGTCACGACGATATCGGCCAGCGGGAGACGTCGAACCAGCCTATAGTCACTTGGAGTCTAGTCAGCTGTCAGAAAATAACGCGAATTTTGCATGTCTCTAGTGATGGTATATCGCGAAAATGTTTTGTGCCAACATACCATTGAAATCACTGTAGTTTCTGGCGACGTGTCAGACACAACGTAGCTCTCTGCAGACCAATGACAGGCATCAAATATTACAATAGCGGGATTCTTAGTGGTTCAGTCAAATAGGGTAACAGCTCCCACGTACAAGCGAAAGCCAGTCATGTTTTTATAAGCTGAACGTATGTTGAAACCCAAACAGAAAGTCAAGTTTTCCCGTTATAAACCATCATATCTAAGCATGGTGTATTAAAACTGATGTTCCGATCTTGTGTGAAGTGTATTTTCTTTTCGTACGTTGTCACGATGAGCACACGCGGAATAGTTTAGTAGAAACACCTGTTTACGAACACGCTGCAATACGTTAGAAGCGTGGGGTAGGCGGCGATAAGGGTGAAGTGATAACGCAACAACAATGCCCGATCGAGGATTCGAACCCAGGACCTCTAGTACCATAGACTGGCTCCTAACCAGCTGCGTTACGGAGGCCGGCAACTGTAACTAAATGTTATGTTACCATTAAAACACTGTGAAATAATGCTTATCCGACATATAAGGCCCGCCAGAACGTGTTTTCCCCTCTGTAAAGCGAGACCTCTTAAACGAAAGGTAAACATCCTCAACTAAATTTTTATCTTAACTGTGAATAGAACGTTTTTACTGGACAAACAAAACACTTCTGAAGCCACTGATAAACTTATCTTTCAGTCAGTTTCTATCTTTACACTACTTGTTAACATGACGTGACATATAAGTTAACACTAATTTTGTTCAATTAAATTTACAGGAATGTGAATTTATAGAAAATACGTTATACCAACTTTGCGAGCAAACATGTCTGTTCAAGTTTCTGACTCCGTCATTTTATTTTAACGTTGATTTTCAATGCAAGAGATTATTACATAAGGAAATTATTTGACAAAAAATGGCAAAAATATGTTTTCTGGAAGGTGGTTTTTTTCCTTAGCTCTCAAATTCTTGTGAATGTAAACGAACGTTTCCAGCAATATCTTGTGTACCACGCCGTCTTGATACAGCTGAACACGGTCAGAAACTCGTGCGAACACAGATTGCAACCACAGTGTTAAAATTGGGATTCATAAATTAAATTAATTATTTCTGGAATAACCAAATTTTTTTTTAAATATACAGCAAAAATAATTTACGAAAATTTTTTTTGGGAAATTTTGCAATGGAGATCAGTTTTCGAAAAAAAAAACTGTAACTTTAAAATATAAAGGTTACAATTAATTTTTAAAAATTAACTGCCAAAATAAAGACATAACATTTCTAGTTACCGCTCCGTACAACAGTCCTCTACTTCAGAAATTTTGCGTTGGGTTCTTTTGATTTCAAAGAGGCATGTATGTCTCTAAAATTGATCTATAAAGAATAGGTGATTAAGTACAATAATTGGACGTTGTTATTCATCGATAGACTCTGCACTAATTGTAAGGTATCAGTAAAAAATGCTGCAACTTTTTCAGATTTGGAACAGTCTTACAAAAACTATTTTAGTCCTATCAAGTCAATATTTTTAACAAGATATAGGACTTTGCTCTCTTGTTTATACTTTTTTAACGGTATTAATTTTTTACGTCTAAACGAGAGCAGATGTCAAAAATATGTTTGGCAATTTTGCTTAAAGTCGTATTCTCCATGTTGGCTGATTTCTTTCAAGGCAGTAAATACTGTGGTTTTAGCTAATTAGGCCTATGTAATTAAGGAAATTCTGGTTAATTGACTTTTGTCACAATAGTATAATTTCTTGTTTTGAAAAAATTAGCTATCCCCGCAAAAACCATTTTAAACCAAACTACCAGACATATTTTAATATCTCGTTTAACGGTGTTCAAGTGGCGAGAAATCATTATTTTACATTTATATAAAATCGTGTTAGTTTTGTTGACGTTAAATGGGAGTATATTTTCCCCGTACAAAAGAATTTTAAGCTCAGCCAATTTTCCCATAATGGCATTTCAAAGTCAAAATTTGCATGTTTTTGGTTCGTACACCACCTGAAAACCAATCAACATAATGGACCGAAAAAATCTACAGTGAAAGTACATGTCACGGGCTAAGGCATTACGTATATATAAATCAAATACAAAATATTTTTATGTAAAAAATAATTCCTAAAAGTAGGGAAAAATGTTAAAATTTCAGAAAATTTTAAAATATACAAAACATTGTTTGAATGAGTTTTTATATACTAAAAGCCCTAGCCAGTGACGTGTACTTTTATTGTCAATTATTTCGTTTAATTATGTTAATTAGTTTTCGGGGGGTGTATGGACTAAAAACATGCACATTTAGACTTTGAAATGCCATTATGGGAAAACTGTATGAGCTAAAAATTTCTTGTAAGAGTAAAATATGCTCCCAAGTAACGTTTCCAAAACTAACACTGTTTTATGCAAATATAAAATAATGATTTATTTTTTCCACGTGAATACCCTTAAGGGCGCCGCCTACCCGCGCGTGAGAGTCTCAAAAGCGACGGAGCAGTAAGGTCGACCTTGAAGCAAGCATCAAATGCCGCGTCGCCTCAACGAGCCAAGCGCTGAACTAGCGTGCAAGGTTCCCGCCGAACGGTTTTTGCTATGGGACATAAAGCGATGACCATATAATTTTATTGGTGGAAAGTCTGCAACTATGTTCAGTGCAGGTCGCAACCTGAGTTTCACATACATCCGGTTAATACATTTTGAAGAACGGAAGACTGGAAAGGCTGTTTTTAGCAATGTTGGAGGGCTTAGAAACAGTATTTTTAATGAGCTTGACGTCTTAATAATAAGGTTCCGACCTTGCCTGAAGATGTTTTATTTTCGTACGTTGGCACAATGGGCACACGTGCAATATTACCGTAGAAAACCCTGTTTACGAACACACTGCAACGTATTTGAAGCGTGGGGTAGGCGGCCGCCTTAAGTTAAAAAATAACAATTATCGTAGAAACTGTAGAAACAAGAGATCATGGCCTCCTGCTACTTTGATGTCCGGATGACTCTCCCGTTGATCAGCAGAGCGTTCATAGGTCACTCCACTTTCTCTTCTCTCCCCCCCCCCCTCCTTTTCCACAACTTCCAACCCTAACCCTCCTCAATCCATCATGCCGCCACACTTCATCTCCGACTCACGTCTTCCTAACAACCTCGACGTTGATCACCATCATAGATTATGATCTTTAAAATATCAGTTGTACAGTTCTAGGCACCGACTGTTGACTCTCTTGCTGACTGGTGTAGTTCGTGTCCTAGCCGCAAGGGCGCTTCAGAGAAATCAAGTTATAATTTGTGTCTGTTTTATTTTTCCTGATAGAAGTAATTCTACTGGAGCCTAATGCCTACTTTGAAATTAAATTCATTCTCTCCCCTACCCTTTTCCCAACGACCCTCGCTAACCCCAAGCCACATCTATGTGCCTCTGGTGTTGTCTCTCCTATTGTCTTAAGGCCATGCCTGGTAGTTTTGCAGTGATTTCGAAAATAATTTTTCCAAAATGAACTAATATCTCTATCACAAAATCGCTACATTGTTTTGTCACTAATACATCAAAGTTTCTATCTGAATTTTTCCGTTGCAATGAACACAATGGATTGTTAGATTCTTGCACCCAAAGTATCACATATTTTAGCATGAAAATGAGCCAAAATGGCACAAAATATTTTTTTTTACTGGCAAACGACTCATTTTTTTTAAAGCCTACGTATAATTGTGCATAGTATGGCTTCACACGCTCTCAATTTTTTTCAACCCATTTGGTTGAAAACTTTTTGAGTTTTTTGCACCAACGTGAAAAAAACTACCGGGCATGGCCTTAAAAAGTTTTGTTAACATTTGTTTCTTCAGTGGCGGCTCTAGGGTTGTTGCCAGGCAGGGTGCAAGTTGCAGAGAACTGTATATTGTTGTACGCTAGTTGACGCTACAGCCATTAACACGCTGGTATGTAGGTGCCGCTTGCTACTGACTGCTCACAACACAATAAGTAGCCAGTAGATATTTCATGGCCCGTGGTCAATGAGGCAGCGCGTTCACACGAGTATACAGTTCTCGGCAACGTGTGCCCTCCCTGCCTCGAGCCGCCACTGGGTTTCTTTGTAGCAGAGATAATAATTTTTCATCATAAATCTCGTGTAACAAATACCACAGTCTTCGTCACATTTCTTTCACATAAATTATCATTAAAATTACACAATTTTTGTTGCCATTACTGTAACTTTTTAAACAAAAATTTTCTTTGTGGCATTGTAACTCTGTACTGACACATATTTTGTGGCAACGTTATAGGTCGTTCGGGATAAAGTGAGCACCTTTGAAAATTATCATTAGCCTTTACTGCACGTTATTCAACGTTAACAGTAGTTCCTTTAGTGCTTATGTGGTTGGCAGCGATTTGCCGAATACAGTTTCGTGTATTTTGCATAATTTATATACTTTTTTTATCAAACTGTATGTATTCATACTGACTGCACAATTTATCTTACACACGCAAACATCTAGTGACGTGTCCAGAGAAGTGCGACATTCCCCCTCGTTATCTGTCACGCGGGGAAAGATACGAATTGGCTGAAAATAGACATTTTCCAGGGCTTTTTTGAGCGCTCACTTTATTCCGAACCGCATATAAGTGTTTTCACTGTGAGGACCTCGCACACGTTGGTCGACGCACCACTGTGATGTGTGAGTGTTTGGGTGTGTGTCGCAGGTGTTGTTCGTGTCGGACATCCAGGGCCGGCGGCGGGCGGACAACGGCCAGGAACTGACGGCGTTGTTGTCCAAGCCGGCGTCCGTGTACGTGCCGTCAGCGCGGCCCGAGCAGACGGTGCCCTGACCTCGCCCTACCGCCGAGGTCACCACATCGTCAAGGTCACCCGCACAAGAGACGTGACTGCGTGGCTCTCTCTCCTGCTGTCCTGGCTACCACTGACTTTATTTATTACAAGTGCGTGTGTGCGTGTGTGATGCCAGGCCCATCTATGATAACACGCAGGTTTCAAATGACGTTAACTACTTAGTGACCGCCAGTGGTCAAGTATTGTACATATGTACTAAAACTTAAATTTTTGTATTAATTTGACTGTATATATTTATATTTTTTCTTTATTTTATGTGATGGCATCATAAAAATATGTCAGCATATGACAAAATGAATGTGTCATAAAATACCCTGTACGTTACAACGTTGTATAGATACAACAAAATTTATCGTATGGAATACACAGTTGTGTTAAAAAATACTTTTTTTTTGTCTCAAATCTGTCTATCAGAAAATTCTTGGATGTTTCAACTTATTTTAAACGCCTTTCAAATGGCAGTACACATTTCCTTTCGAGTATTTGAAGATATTTTATGATTTCATGGCATAAAGACAATTGACAAAAATTGCCTAATTATTTTGAAAACTTAAATTAATATAAAATGTTAATACAATGATTTTAACTTATGATATTCTCAAGTTGTAAAGTTGTTTAATCTCAAAACTAAATTATAGCCAAGTATTTCTTGACGTCACCTCAATACCACGGCCGTTAGTTCATCTTCTACAAAGTTTTGACGTCCAACAATTTTGACTTTAAATTAAAAAAATAAATAAAATTGAAATACGGCCCGATCCACACAATTAGTTTCTCAGGGAATTATTGTCATACCGTTCAGGTGGCGAGAAAAAAGTTTTGGGTTAGTAACCTAGTGTGTGAGTTTTATTCAGTTCAGATATTTACAGGGATTAAAATATCAGTTCAGAATGTCAGAGATTACTTTTATTTGTTAATACAAAATAATTTTCTCACAAATTTAATTATTTGTTTAGATATTGATTAAATATACGCACTACGTCAAAAATGTATAAAATAAAATTGTACCGTTAAACGTCATTAATCTTTATTTAACATGTACAGACATATATAGTTTTGTTACGTCAATTGTATATTGTGCTGTTTCTCGTTTAAACGTTTTGTAAAAACATTCCTATGTTCATTAGTACACCTAATGAAAATAGTACTTTATTTAATGTAATGACTGGTGGAAATAATAATGTTTATTTTGTGTAAATAAATGTAATTGTTGAATAAAAACACTTAATTATTTTGACATAAATGCTACGTAAGTTAAGTAAGTGATAGTGTCTTAGAAGTATGTCTTGATCATGATGGCTAAATTAATGTAATGCACGCTCCTCAATTTTCTCGTGTAGGTCCTATTATTAAAGCTTGTATATTTAGAATACTGACCAACGTATATAATCAACACTACTGACATTTATTCAGTAGGTACAGGTTTTGCATACTGGAATTTCAAATTAAAGTTTTACTGATTTAGAAATTTATCAATTATGTAAACTAACTCACCTACGGAAATAATATAAGTTACAGCGAATGTAGATAGGCTACCGTGATGTGTGCACTGGAATGTATTAATATCATTCGAATATATATTATAATGTAAGCTTGGGGCATATGGGATGACTAGGGACATTTTTAAGAATATTTTTCGCGCATTCGGCAGCTCTGAGTCAGGAATAAATGTACTTGCGATAAATTCCAAATAATGAATGTCCACATGGAATAACATTAATATTTACTCACAACTGACACGTATAGAAAAATAAATTGGATAAATGTTTTTTTTCTTTTTTTTTTTTTAATTTCGAAACGATCAGACCAATAGAAGTTGCTCACATCCCTTCAACAACCGAAGAGCTTATGATCATCAAACGCCTGAACAGATCGTCATACATTATAGCTAAGAACCATCTCGATCACGTCAGCTTTCAAACAAAAAAAAAACATAAAAATCGGTCCATTTGTTTAGGAGCTACGATGCCACAGACAGACACACATTTACAGAGAGACACGCCAAACTTGTAACACCCCTCTTTTTGCGTCGGGGGTTAAAATATACAACCACTGACCATAAAGCAGAACTGCAGGTGTGTACTTAAGGCATTGAATCGAAGTGGCAAATAAAATTTTTGCAAAAAATTTGGGTTCGTAATTATCAGGCAACTGCAAGTCTACTACGTTCTGATTCACACATGTCACGAATCCAAAAATTACTGTATACAAAACGAGATAGGATTTGGTGAAGTGTTAATTTATATCGGCGATTCCTTTCAAGAAATAAAGCTGAAATATATTCATATCAATCATCTTTAAAAAACAATAGAAAATTCTATGGGTTTTGTAAAATATTTCTGAAACCATTTCAGTCTAAGCAACACTGAGAAAAAATTTTGAGATTGAAGAAGAAGAAGAAGAAGAAGAAGAAGAAGAAGAGGCAAATTACGCTTACTTGTAAGGGTCAATTTTCGCACATATGTGTAGTAAATTTCCTCACATAATGAAAGGAAATATTCCCCAAACAATTATTGACCGAGCGAAGTGGCGCAACGATAACACGAACTCGCATTCGGGAAGACCCGGGTTTAATCCCCGGCTCCGACCATCCTGATTTCGGTTTCCCATTGTTTCCCGAAATATCTCCATATGGGATTGTCCCGTAACAAATGCCATTGCCGATTCCGCTCCCAGCTCATGTCATTATATCAAGTGGTGTGTCACATTCTCTAATGACCTCGCTAGTCGACAAGACGTCAAGCCCACTTGCCTTGCCAAACAATTATAGAAAAGTACATGACAAGTGTACGAAAAAAAAACTCTTTACAAGTAATAAAATATTCCTCACACATGACACTTCAAATTATAAAATGTGGTTGTGGTAGATCTGGACACTATAGCCTATATACCGATGCTAAGATTTGACCCCTTTATGACTGAAAGCGCTACTAGCAATGAAGTGTTGTTTTAACAATGTAATATAGCGTCGAGCTAGTAGTGCTCCTAGCGGCTCCTGCACGAACTAGCTACTCGTAGTTCCGTTTACACAATGTTAACACAACATTAGTTTACTAGTAGCGCCAGTCAGTCATACGAGAGTCAATTTCCAACGTCATTGTTCAGACCTGTTCTCCCATGACTTTGCTGGCAATGATGTATGTCATTTAGTAGTTATATTTATCACAAAGATCTGGTACAGAATAAATAAGAGTATGATCCCGAGGTCGTGTGACTAAAGGCTTCATTTCTCTCCTCCTGAACGCTACTGGTTGGAGATTTACATGTACCTTGCAGTCTAATTGTTCCACAGATAACTCAGAATCGTGCTCAGACACTGATAAATACCTTCTTCCCTTGGAAGATACCCATGCTACGTCGCTGCAGTAAAGTACTGTCAGACGTAATGTAAACATTATTAGCACTATAAAACGTTCACTGAAATAGTTACTTCATTTTGCAGTTATTTTAAGTTTAAACTTTTCTAAGGGTGCATACAAATATACTATACTGTATACTGAGAGTAAAATATTTCAAATTACGTGTTGCATGCAATGGAAGTTCTGATATAAATTAACTTGGCATATTTTTTTTTTTACGTGTAAAATTTAAAAAAAAAAAAAAAACGTTACAAGAAATCTAATACAAGAGACATGGCTATAAAACGCTACTTATTTATTCTGTGGTTCTGGCATGCTTGCCTTAGGTAGCACTGACCATTCGAACTTAACCATTATCGTCCCTGAAATTAACATGCAAGAACTTTTTAACAGCTCCCAGATAAAAGAAACAATCATGCTGAAACAATTACAATTTTAAATGAGATTGTGTCGAAACAATGTAGAAACTTCTGCCACGAGAAACTATTAGCGTAGAAGCAAATACCTTACATAATGTATTTGGTAGAAGATAATGAAATGCTATTCCCAGAGAAAACTGTCTTCGAATATTTGACTTCGAATATTTAACAATCCTAATTAATTTCATGACGTATAAATTGGACAAAAATACAGTTACTAACAAAATAAGCATTTCGGACATACCTACTCCATTGCAGCAAACAGTGTCTCACTGAAAAACATAGACTTCACCCAGACAAACAGACAAGTTAACAACCAAAATGATTTTTTGTTCACTGGCAGACAAAGGCAAAGACCAACGATTTCTAATGAATTCAGTAATTTAGTTACAAAAAAAAATCAGTACAAGGAGTTAAATCGACACCTACGAACACACAGGTACAGAAAACCAACCAAGAAAGGTTGTTTGGAAACAAAAAAAAAAAGTCAGACCTTTCTGTGTTTGTGTGAGTAAGCTTGGCGCCAAGGGTGATGCTGACCGGCTCGAAAAAAGAAGTGAGACTAGGGGCCATTACCCCTCCCGAGACTGCTCAAAAATAAAAGAATTAATAAATGCCAGGTGAAATATTGAAAAGATTACCTCGTATATTTCCAGGACATTTATAAAAGACAACAAACACAACATTAACAACGCAATCGTGTGTTCATGTGTTGCAACAATATGGAAGTAGGATCTTAAAAATGTGCCAAATTTATTTTATATTAGCACAAATGTTTTCACTTTAAAGCATAGTTTATCCCTAAATTTTTTCTGTTTGGAAACTCTTTTAGTAGCACCACTTTACACCTTACAATCCAAATCTCTCCTCGCGGTTATGGCTTGGGGTGTGAGTATAAGCTATGCTTTAAGGCAGGGTCCAGAGCTACTTCACGTCCACCCCTGCCTGACTGACACTTTCAGTGGTGACCCCATTTTTATCGATGAAAAGTTTTAAGCAAAGTCCTTGCATGTTTCTAAAGCGACAGATCTGACCCCTGGACCAGGCACATTGTCACGTAGTCAGTCTCGTCATGATGCATAGTCAGTTGTAACGCCGCTTCTCTATGAAAGTCGCAAAGCGGCGATGTCTAAGCTCGCGACCGGCCAAGCACGAGGAGAACAACACGACGCTTGTGTGCAGGTCCTGGCGTGACGACGCCGCATGGCTGGACAACAGGAGCAAGGTCACCTGACTATAGTGTGACACTTCTCTCTGGAGTACAAGCAAACACCAGTCGTGTAGATATATAGTCCATTCCACGGACGAGTGCACTTCTAGGGGGTGGCTGGAGGCGTTCGTCATGAACGAGACAAGAACCAACATTTGGTGATAAATTATGATGATGGGTGTTCTGCCCGAAGGAGGGTGCCGGGTGATGTAATCCAAGACGTCCTCCGAGGTCGACTAGACGAGGTGACACTGCGGTGGTTCCACATTGTCTTCCGCAGTATGTATATGAGGGAGCAACACATCATCCAGTCCTGAAACCAGAGAGGTAACTGTAAATATTGACCTCCCCGGCCGGGAATCGAACCCGGGATCCTTGGTCCAGCAGCCACGAGCTGTAACCACTGCGCCGAGTGGTCAGACTAGTAATATATAGGGAAAGTCGAGTTTAACTAGCTGCATGCTAGAATCTCAAGTCCCGAGCATTTGTCCATTAACTACTACTTACTGGAGCGCAAACAATGAACGACTAGGTAATCTAAAGTCCCGAGCATTTGTCCATTAACTACTACTTACTGGAGCGCAAACAATGAACGACTAGGTAATCTAAAGTCCCGAGCATTTGTCCATTAACTACTACTTACTGGAGCGCAAACAATGAACGACTAG
>PNEQ01068684.1:0-21777 GCA_003012365.1 Medauroidea extradentata | reverse complement strand
TAAAAATGCGTGGATACCAGTACAATAAAATAAATAAACATTACAACATTACCAAAGACAAACTATCCCAAATCCCTGCTTCCTAGCATTACGTTAAACTTATTGAAATATACATGAGTTATGGTTACCAACAATTAGACAAATTAAATGAACAAACAAATTTTCCTTAAATGTAACGTAGCAAACGCTATGTTACATAATGAGCTGACTTAAGCATCTTTCATTGACGGTATAACGTAACTACTGCCATGTCACTAACAAAATCATTTAAGAACAGTAATTTATTAAACTAGCACCAGTGCATAAAAATACACGCAGACTTGTATTTTCTTTTGAATACTGTCAACTTTTTTTCTGCGACATTGTACATGAAAACGAAGTGTTCAGTTCAACTAAGGTTAATTCTACTACATGTTAGAGAGAAAGTACGTTTTCTTATGGGAGAGCTTGACACAGGGAAAATTTCTGCCATTAGTTTCGCTTCAAACGCTAATGTACCAGATAAATACGAAACCGTAGTAAAATGAAATTTTAATATACTTGGAAATGATAAAATTATTTTAACTTAATTTTAAAGTGAAAAGAAAACGATTTCACGTTTTAAGTTAGCAACTTAATGCAACTTAAAATTCAGGAAGGCTCTGTGATTGGTCAGTTTGGTGCACTACCGATACCAGCGCTCAAGCAGGAGAAATTGTCCCTGTGCCAAACTTATAACATTGATCTTTCTAACCTGTAGTAGAATTAACCTTAGTTCAACTCAGAGGCCGTGTCCGAAACTATTTAGGTTACTAAATCAACCACGTGACCAGGTTAGTGCAGTAAATATTTGGGGATTTAGGGTGTGAAATTTTCTGATGTGAAGTAGCATTCTAAATTCCAAAATAGCTACGTAAATACATCGGCTGCCGTTTACTTACGTTTTATACTCAGCTTTTAGGCTGAAAGCATATACATATCCATTAAACACAGTAATAACGTAAATTAAAAGCCCGTAGTGTTATTTTATACGTAGAAAATATTTTTTTAAATTTAGAAATAAATTTCGTATTTTCTAAATAAATCAACCGTAAAACTAAATTAATATTATCGTAGAATTCGTAATTTAGGATGTCAAAGAAACAGCTAATTAGTTTATATATAATATCGAATAGACAATTTATTCAATGGTGAAATAAAAAAAGACATCGAAATACCAACAAGTATATTGCTTCCAACTTTGCCGCACGCAGCGCTGTTTCATAACGTTCGAATCTATCCACTCTAAATATACGGCTTGGCCCGTGACGTCAGAACAGATTGCATGCTGGGAGAATCAGCTGTTTTTGCACATTCAATCGCTCGTTTGCCATAAGACTCTACGCATTAGCATGTTTGTTACATTATTTATACCGAGCCGTGTAAAACATTGCTATATATTTAACATGTTAGAGTAGGATTAACAACAGTTCTTTGAAGAAATACAAAGTTTCGTAATGTCCCGTGATTTTAAAATATAAATAATCTCATCGGAAAGTCCGTCACTTGGCTTTCATGCTCACTGTATTTTATTTCTGTCTGTTTTATTATGTATTTATTAATTTAAACATATGTGCACAGTTTTTTTTTTGTGAATTGTTATATTTAAAAAACAGTGTGTAGGGCAAATCACTTACTATCACAAGGTAATTTGTAGGCCAAGGCCTACTCTTTTAGCCTCGCATGGGAATAGGCTTACAAGTACAGTAAGTTTATATTTTTACAAATTCAAGGATTTTAAAGATATCGTAGGCCCGTTAATGAAATTAATAGTTGTACTATGTTAGAATCACATATTTGTAGGAGTCAATGTACGCTTTTAAATTTACGTTTCTGTCCTCCCGGATTATTACTGCAAGTCAATGGACATCTAGGCCTACTTAGTGGTTTATGTTACCACTTGTGAGTAAATAAGAAATAACATTCCAAAGTCACTTACGAACATATTTAAATAGAGATACTGTCATGGTTTCGTGCATAAATTTTTTTTGCCCCCTTGTTTAGGTAACAGCGAGACGAATGTGAGGTTTTACCATGCAGAAGTAACCTAAGACAATTGGGGGAAACTTAATTTTTGAAATGAAAATAACTAGTGTGGTTTATTGATATTACGTTTTATTGGCTAGGTAATACAGTGTTTAAGTACAGGTCGTACGTTCATGTGGGTACATACATTTTTACTACCCTAAAGTAAAATTTGGTTTTCTTGACAAAGGTAGGCCTAAGCTTTGTGTTACTTTCTCGGAAATGTGTGTTAATAACATATATCCATGCGAATTTCTCCAGAATGTTTAAGGAGTGTTGCAATTAATGAAACTAGTGCTTATCAATCATCAAAAGATATAGTTGGAGTTGTTTTGATATACTGTAAACCATGCTCCCATATGCATATAGACCTACTTCGTTTTTCTGTAGCTTACATATGCCAACATTAATTGCCTGGTATTACATTTGTTTTAGGGAAGCGGTTAGTATGTCAACAATTTGTTACAACATGAATTAAATTTCTAAGTGTAGAGTAATGAAGCAAGATTCTGGCTGTATGGAAACTTGCATTGCGATAGCCTGTCGAGAGAAGGTTCATTGTAGGCCTACTCGATTTTTGACAATGTTTCTATTAATTTGTTGCATTTATTACAGAAGACAATAACTAACCAACCTTGGCCTACTGGAAATACTATCTGGTATAATAATTGTGTGTGTTTATCATAAGAAATATGCAACCAAAATATCGTCATTTAGTGACACAACTGATTTAGCTTCATCGTTGTTTATTATTCAATACGATCTATTACATAAAAACGTTTGCAGTTGCCGGATACTAAGAAACGGTAATTTTTCGACTCCTAGTGTATTAAAAGTGTTAATTAATGAATAGAAACTCGTCAACCCATATAATCATATACATTTTCCGGCGCCGTTAGTGCAAAATCAGCTGTTACTACCCATGATTCAGTGCGCAAATGCTACTGGCCAAGTCATCCATTCCCAAACCCTAAATGTATAAAGCTTCGTTTCGGACACGGCTGGACGCGTAATAGAAATCTGCGTTTGTTGGCCAAACTGTCTACACTACACCTCCACGTAGCAGCAGTTTGAGGGAGGAACCAGTTATCGGCACAACAATCTTCGCGCGTATTGTGTCTCACATTGCTTGCTCTTGGACTCGCAGTGGAAGAGGTGTCTATCGACCATCCAAGAAAATATACAAATGTTAACCTAGTTTTGCTGGATTTTCCTTGTCATGCCTGAAAGCCTTAAACTCATGTTAGGTTTGAAAGGCTCTATTTTCAGAATAACAGCTTTGTGGATATTTTAGAATCAAATGCCATGTTCACGATACCATTAAGGATGCAGCCTTATCCCGGACACTAAGAAATAAACAATGTGCCCGTCCAGGATAACGATTTAATTTTTTTTCGTGATTGTTGCAAGAAGTTCCTCTTTTAATGATAATATCACTATCACTGTTGACGAATAAATGAGCCATACTTCACTGTTAGAAAAAATTTCCGTGAAATTACGGAAAAGTACTGGCAAAAAATTATCCAGAAATCTTCGTAAAGTAACGGACACTCAGTTTTTCTTGATAATGGAAGCCTCCGTAAAATAACGGACAATCTGTTTTCCGCAAAAAAAATTAAATTTCTTTAATCTACTAGCACTCCATTTTCCAGAATTACTACATTTTCTTATTAATATGTGTTGTGGAGATTCTGGCGCACTATTTTAGTGAACTAGAAATTTTTTTGGAGTTGCTGGGATTCGAACCCACGACTTCATGATTTCTAGGCAGAAGTTCTATCCAATCAACCACAGTTACTACTCATGAGTGAGTGAGTTCCATGCAGTGGTAAGATATTATATTTATAAGAAACTTTTGTATTTTACATCCAGGATTCATAGTGATTATTAATAGCATTTTTTTAAAAAAAGAAACAGAGTAAAATACGCTTTAAAATTGTAGAAACATACATCCATGAATTCATAGAAAGTTACGGTCAAACATCCGTAAACTGGCAATACGGACAAATTTCCATAAGCAAAATATTACGGAAGCCACTTCCGTAAAATGACAGTACTTTTATGTAAATATTTCCGTGAATTTACGGAAATTTTTAACAGTGTTCCCACATGACATCCTAAACATAGTCACAGGTAGGGTCTGCACCAACACAAGGTCAACGTACCCTCATTAGTTTTCAGCCGTCAACCATATGTTAATTCAGGGCTGATTTTAAAGATATATATTCGTAATGTTAGACGTGAAGTTTTCGAATGTGTTTTCAAGTAATTATGTTTCTTTCGCTTGTAACACAATTACGATTTTTTTTAGTAATCCCTGGCAACAATACAACATAATAGTAAAATATCATCGAACCCCTCTAAACACGGGTTAACTTACTTCTCCTATAAACATATTATTTCTACGAGTGCTATTTTGTCCACGTATCGCATTTTATTGAACTCACGAGACGTATCAGAGAAGATCTATTGTGCAGATACTGAAGCTCGTGGAATTGTTGGCCAACAGTTTTCTACCTTCGTCGTTAACACCTGTAGCAAGAGTTGAACTGGTAAAAATGAAATATCATAGAGCAGTTGTTAGCTTTAATAAATATAATTAGTACATCTTGATAGTAAGCCGAAACTCCTTGACTAGTATCAAAACAAGCAGTAGTTTTTTATTATAGTTGATGAAATAGATCTGTGAATTAGTTTTTCAAGGTGGTATCCCAACCAAAATTCATTTCACTGAAAAATTTAAATCGTACTTTCGACTTACTTTTTTGTAAGCATACACCACACGAAATTAACATACTTAACCCTAGCTCAACCTGTATATATGTACACCTACCGACACACACACAAACCACTGGACCTGTAAAATCTGTGTAGTAACTTCATAAGGAGACCTTAATGTGATGAGCAATAGCCAAGAAGAAAATTTACTGCTTAATTCGATACTGAAGGAGGTGAAACATTTTAAAATACACGGATTCTTCGATGTCTCTTAAGCTCAGTGATAAATAAACTTTCTTTTTGAGTTCTTACACATGCCACAAAACAGTTTTTAAATGACTTTAAAGTTCTAAATCTGCAGATGTAAAATAATTTGAACTGGATTTTCACAGCACTAGAAGTAATAAAAGAAACGCTTAAACGCTTTTACAGACGTTTAATTTTTTTTTAAATCAATCATCATACAGTTTTACAACGTATATTATTACCTAAATATTATTTCATCGTTCTAAAAAGTTACAGTCTTTGCGTAGCATAATAATGGACAAAATTCAATAGAGTAAAATCCGCCAAATAAAAAAAAAATATAAGCGAACGAAGTAATGGCGCTGAACATTAATGGGTTATTTTAAATCTCCCAAAAATAAAATTCTTGGTTTCTGCCGAGCCTAGAAGAAGCAGTTTAAAATGTGCACATAAAATATTGCTGTAGTAAATCCAAACCATTGATTTAATCAAACGGGAGAGGTATTATTTGCCTGTGAGTTAAATAATACGAGAAAAATTATTTTAAAGTTGCATAGTTATTTACAGTCGCTAACGGAAAAAATAATTTTTTTGTGAATCTTAGAAGCCAATATCAGCTTTATGAGTTAGTTCACGTTAATTGCCTGCCTGAAAAATTTTGAAGTTAGAATTTGACGTGTGATTCTGCGGAATACAGCAGCATTTTACTCTGTTAAATTGGCATTACATAATACGTGAGCATAGGTCAGTAACACTTCTAAATTATAATGTTACAATGTACATACATGCATTTGTTACGCCAATTTTTTTTTTTTTTTTTTTTTTTTTACAGAAATGCATTTGTGTGTCAAGAATTGTTTGATTTTCTGTCGCAGTTAACTTAAGCAAATAATAGCAAACATATTTTACTTATTTGTGTTATTATTTCAAACCTTAAAAAAATTGCACCAATCCAGAAAAATTACACTATGTGTAAAAATATATCCTACGTAACATTGCAGTGAAAATTCCAACTGTCAAGTGAGTTAAAAAGTTTTAAGTTTCATACTCTTCTTGTATTTCCGTCGTTTACTGATCTTGTTGTTTTAAATATTCATAGTTATTTTCAGTTTAGGAGACGCAAATATTCGGAGTTAAGCAGAAAACCATTCACCCTTCGCAAAAAAAGTCAATTTTATATATATATATTTATTTATTTATTGTGTTTCCAGGTGTTAAATCTGAGTACAGTAAAATATACAAATTGTTCTATTACTTACGTTGCTATTTTTTTCCTGCTAAGTGACGAAACAATATGAACTAGCTGAAAGTGAAAAAAAAAAATCAGGGCTTTAAAAGTGCTCGCTTTACCATAATAATCTTTTCTACGCGTACCTAGTTATACAGTGAATTTGTGTGAGGAGTGAACGTCAGTGAGCAGTTAGCATGTCTCTGCAGAGCATTAGACGCGATAAATTACAACGTTTGAGAGAAGGCCCTAATGATGAAGCAGGCAGACCTTGGCAATCTGGCACACCTGAGCACTCAACCTAACATAATTACCTAAACACGCCAGCCACGCCAAGGATGTACATATTAAACTCTGGGTACAATGCGAGAACAGAACCCGCCACTGCAACAGCCAGAGACGAGGATACGAGTTGCCACATGCGGGGTGACATACAAGGACGTGTGCCGCTATCGACGGGGTCTGTCTGCTCAATATTGACGTCTAGGTCACTTTGCTACCAAGATGCACCTGGACGTCCAGATACGACTTACTGATTGTCGTAGCGGAGAAATCACATCTGCCTCGGCAACGTTGTTAAGTTGGAACAGTCGACCTAACTAACCAGTGTCTATTTTTAATATCCATATTTTAACTTTAAAATTGGACTCTCTCCATGATTACCTAACATTTCTGTGAATGACCTAAATAAATATGTTCCTAACACCAATGAAGACGTTTTAATAGTATGCCATCCATTAACATTTAACGACTTATAAATCTTAGCTTATCTGCGTGAAATATCAAATTAGTCGCAACCTATATGCTAAAATATGTAATAGCATAACTGTGTAACACATTGGAAAGTGTGATGGTTACATCAAACTACTTGCCCTATGAACCGTTACAAGGGAACTGTGTGCGACGTTGATGAGAGCTCTTGGGCATCATGAAAGAAAACTGTTATGCTCAGAAATCTCAAGGAGACCCAGAAAGGGTACCAAAAAATAAGCATTGCGTGGCACCACACTCAGTTAAAAGTGTCTTTTTGACACGTTTTACTTTTCTTATCAGTTTGTTTGTCTTTTCAGTAATAATGAGCCACGGTAACTCTGAGCTAGGGACTTGAAACTTTAGCGAAGTACTGGATTGGATTACAACTTCCTTGCCTGTCTGATTGTCTGCTCGGCACAAATTTTGCAATCGATTTTAAACTAACTGCCCTATGAACTGGAGATTTGGAACTTTAAACATATATGAAAAATGGATGCAACAGATAGGGGATGTTTGTAAAGTTAATCTAAGTCACTAACAATTTTATTGTACTGCAAATGATATGAACTGTTGTATGTGTTTTCTCAACGACAGATACAGCAAATACATTTTTTTTTATAATTTAAATCTTAAGTATGTTTATAGGATGAATTATTTTACACTTTTTATACCCTTTAAATAAACGTGGTATGGTAACAATACTTTTTTAATTAAACTTATTTTATATAATACAGTGATATATAAGGTTATCTCTTAAGTCTTCAAATAACACATTGGAAATACCGACTTCTTTTGTTTGTTTTAACAGTAAACTAATTCTATCATGGGGGTGAAACAAGTATAGGGAAACTGAGCCCTGCACTTCAGCTTCTTCTAATATCCGTAGCTAAATTGCAGCAACACCCTCGCAATACCAGATATTTTTATGCATTTGAATTTTGTACTCCTTAGTGGTCGCCATTTTCGCTGCGAAGTGAAATCGGCCGAAGAATGGTTGAGCAAAGTGGTCAGAAGGTTTCTATTTTATTAATAGCTGAAAAATATGTTGCATAAGTATTGCGGTCTCGATTGTAATATACGTATCCTGTACTGTGAAACACCGTTACCCAGTAATCGAGGGGATTAGATTTAAAAGTTTTCATGTGAGTGCAGGCCAAAGCCACTATTAATGATCTATAAGATACTAAATTCTGTCTTACATCACAAGAAAAAAACTAATTGAAAGTAAAAATTCACAGGGTTTTTGAAGTTGCTGTGTACTTTTATTTTCGTTAACGTGATTTAAGTTACGTTTTTACTATTTACATGTGAAGAGAAAGTAGCGTCTTTTACTTGCATATAGGCCTAAACGTACATGTAAACGATGCGATTATAATTATTATTTATTTGCTAGTAGTACCAATACTATTAATATCTAACATTGTCCCATGGATATGTAAAAATAAATAAATTATTATTTTTACGTCGTAGCACCTAAAATACGTAAATAAATACAAACATACAGGCGACTGCAGTTAACGATAATCGAAAATGTTTAATCGATCGATATACAAATACGTGATATTGATAGAAGTATATGTATTGTAATCGAAAAAAACGGCGCATGCGCAATGCTTTTCCTTTCGTGTTTCAATATTTTCCCGTAGCTAGAACGCACCGCTAGTGAACACGCAAACAGCAAAGGAGAAGGAAATAATGAGGATCCATTCCATAGCATTGAGTTACCTCTCTTTCCGTAGGAGTAATGCTCGTTGAATGGTATAAACCGCAGAGGAATTATGATGAAACAGTCTTTAGTGGACATGGATGGCAATCGTACTACATAGTAGAAGTGTAGGCCTACTGAATTCAGCTCGAATTTATAGAGTTAATTATTTCTTATGTCTTGAGGCACTGGTCAGTTATAAGTAGCTAATTATATATTTCTTTTGACCAGCTTCTTATAGAAAATAACAAACATACAAAACAATTTCAAGGAAAAATTAAAATATAAATTTGCAAAATTTTAACACGATTGTTCACACACATATTGCGTAATGAATATAATACTTGCATTTTTTTTAAACTACTTCGCTTTCATATATGATAGGTAATTTGGATTGTGTTTTGCACCCATTTTATACTTTTATGAATATTTTCGAGCTGCCATTTAAAACAAAATGTTATATTATTCCCACAATCAGCTAGTTCTCAAATTAGTAACTCTATAAATTATATATTATTTAGGTTGGAGTTAATGTCGTGCTTTGGCATGTGCAACAATTACTTACGATTATAGATCTTATCCTGTTAGTGATTTGAGAACACTGATGACATAGTGGCAAATTTAGGAGTTTGTGCGGACTTACCTGCTTATAAAACTAAGAGCGCGGCTACAGCAATTTTCACATCCATTTTTTGATTTTTTATTTGTACCAGATATTTTTTTCTTATTTAAGACACAAAATGTGACTAAATTTGGCTTTTATGAAATTCTTTTATCTCTCATAGTTTTCGCGTAATGGCTTGTTAAAGTCATATTTTGCATGTTTCCGTTTTAACGACTACACTAAAACCAACCGATATACCAAACTAAAAATAAAATTACAGTGGATAAATACATTGTAGGCTACAATATCGTATTCATAAAATTAAAGAATAAAAATTATTTGTATAGAAAAAAATATTGAATTTTTAAAATTTTTATTTATAGTTTCAAATTTTTTTTAATTCAAATAATTTTTATTCTTTATTTTTGTGAGCTTGATATTGTAGACTGCAATGTATTTATCCACTGTGATTTTTTTTAAATTTGATATATCTGCCGGTTTTAGTGTAGTTGTTAAAACAGAAACATGCAAAATATGACTTAAACAAGCCATTACGCGAAAATTATGAAAGATAAAAAAATTTCATAAGAAACAAATTTAGTCGCATTTTTTGTCAGAAATATGAAAAAAAATATCTGGCACAAATAAAAAATTTAAAATGGTGATGAAAATTACGGTAGACCGCGCCCTTAATTGTCTCTCTTCTAAGGACGATTTCCCGAAATGCTAATCCCAGAGCAAAAAGAGAACAGGTTTTCCTGTAGTCATATTGTCTGCGCCCTTACTCGAACGTCCTGTTCTTCGTACTCACGCAAAGAACTCGTATCCAGCCAGCAGGGACGCTAACTTAGTCAACAACGAACCTGAAACATCTTGGGCCAGTAGCAGCAACTGTGAGTAAAGTCTTCCGCAAGATAAAATCAGGCCACATTACATTAGCTGTTGATGTAACTGGCCAGTAATAGGTCAAATGGAACACCATCAGCTCTCAACGACCTCAGTAGCTGAACCCAAATGGAATTCTTATTAGTTTAGTTGCCAGTAGAAATATTGGCGTCTGCATTTAAAAAAGAACAAGAGCTTTATTCTAAACTTCAAAACGCTTACGTTAAAAAACACCAATTTTCTAATTCCTAACAACACATTGTTTCAAAAATCTTTTTTCTTAATTAAATAAGAAAATTAGTGTATCAAAAATTAATCTTAACCGACAGAAAACCGTATTTATACACAGAAAAAACGAAACGGTTTTATGGTGACTACAAAATGTTTTGTCAATATGGCCCTCAAAAAAATAATTTTGTAGTGGTTACAAAATTTTTTGTAGTCACTACAAAACTTTATTGGGGACAGCAAAAATTTTTGTGGTCACTACAAAAAAATTTGGTTAAGTCCATAATGAAAACATATTTTGTGGTGACCAATAAGTTTTTTTTTTTTCAGTGTAACATTTACTGTTAGTACTTGCGATAAAACTAATTTTTTGTTCATTCCTACGCTTTCTAGATTTTCTCTAAATTAATTCCAAATTATAATTTAAAGGTAAGTTTTATGAAATAAATCAGCTATATTTAGATCGTCTGCTTCTGCTGATACTGCCTGACCTCCAGTACGCCAGTAGATTCGGTAGCAAGTGACGCGTCGTTTGACCGTCATTTCAGTTACTGGTCAGTGGCCTCAGTATGTAAAGGAACGCTCGTCAGTAAATTCAGCTGCTGTCAGCAGCAAATGTAATGCGGGCCTCAGACACCGCAGGCTGTGTTCCAGATAACTAACATCACCACCATTGGCGTACCCAACATATCACTGTAGGGAGGTCTATAGCACCTTTCTTTCTGCCCATTACTCCTTGCACATCATAGGCGGTTTGCTGCAAAGCGATCAGTTTAACGCCGCTCTGCACCGACAAATTTCTGTACCAAACACTGTCCAACTCTTACACACTACATTTATAGTAATTTCACACAAATGAAATACTTTTCCTTCCATAGTTTCCGAACAAACGAGTGTCAAATTAGCGATTTGACTATTTTTGCTACTTACCCAAACTAGAAACTATTCAAACTATACGAACGAAATAATTTTCAGTGAAAGTACATGTATTACGCTACAGAATTACAGTTTTTTTTTATTTCACGTTGAAATTATTTAAAAAAAAAAAAATAGGTTATCAAAGATATGAAAAAATGTAGGTAAATTAAAGAAGTTCTCTTTAATACAAACAATGTTTACGTGAAATTATAAAGACGAAATCCTGTAGTTTAAAACGCTTAATTTCACTCTAAATTATTTCATGCATATAATTTGAACAGTTGTTACTTTGGGTAAGTAGCGAAAATGGTCAAATAGCTACTTTGACATGCGCTTGAATGAATACAATGAAACCAAAACATATTTTATTTCCAATGTTTGGTACAGTTATAAAAGTACAAATTTTTCCGTGTAGAGCGTCCTGAAATTATTATAAGTTTTAAAAGTTATACAAAAAATGTTAACGTGTAAGGCCTTCTTAGTTTAGAGATATTCTAGAGAATTTTATTATTTTATAAGGGTGGCTAAGACACCCCTAGTTCCTCCCTAGTCACGCCCATGAGTACCACTTGCACTCACTATTGCATACTGTACCACAATTTCTAGCATAATTTTTATATGTAATGCACTTTTGCACTCACAAACGCACGTGTAAGCCTGCGAGTAATCATTAGTATGTTGTGTCAATTTCTGAATTTTCTTGGAAAATATAATTTTTTATTGTTTGAAGTGTACCACTTTCATACTGACATTTTGTCGCACAATTATTCACGCAAAAAGTCGACAATAACTGTTTGTTTTCCCTGAACAATCTATAATGTCATTTCAATCGGAAATGGTTTGACCATTGGGTATTATGTAAGCAATTGCTCAAATCTCGCCTACGTAAATAAAATAAATACAAAAAGTCGAAAGCGCGTGCAGAGTAGACATGAACCAAACATAAGCAATAAGCACTCGTCACTTTTCACCGCAAGCGTGCGAGTGTTAATGTTCTAACTGGAATACAGCGTTACAGATTAGGTGTTTGATACATGCTGTTCATGATAAATTGAGCACTCATCAAAACTTATAACAAATAAGAAATGTATTTTAATGGACCCACTGATGTTCTTGTTCGACAGTATAAGTGGGACTTTTGCCATGGTCTTTAGTTTCTTGGAGGCTTTTATATCAGAAATAGTAAAGATGCAAAACGGCTGAAAGATTAATTTAAGCAGAGCTCACTTTATCCTGAACAGTCTAGTATTACCGCATGTATCCAAGCTAAAGTAGTACGGCAACAAACAGCCAAAAATACTCCCAACCAAACGACAGCTGGATAAACGGCACATTTGTTTTGATGTTGTAAGAAGCAATTTTTATGAAACACGGAAATAAGCTCTATATGACCAAGTACCTTATGATATACATAAGAGACAGATGTTAATATAAGGTTAACTAAAACCATTTTTGGTGTTAAATTTATTTATTTTGCACTGTGTATATCTTCTTCATGCAATAATAGTTTAAGAAAAAAACATGTTTTTTTGTTGGAATTAAAGACGTGCGAATTACTATACAGCAAATATTTGCTCGTTTTCACTGAAGACTACGTATTTTACTTGTTAAAATTCAAACACTCAAGAACGAGTTTGTTTATGAGGCAGAGGGTAGAATTTTGTTTGAAAAAAATGTATAATATTTTACCATAAAAGAGTACAGCTGAAAGCTAATTTTATATTCAGTCGATGAAATTATTTTCCCCCTTTCACGGTACAGTTAAGCTTAATTGCTCCCGTTGTCTATACAAAGTTTAGTTTATTAGTGTTTTCTTTTGGCGGGTGGGACATTTTTAAGGAGTGACCATCCCCTACTAAGCGCCGGAAAATCAATTAAGGAACTATCTCATTCGCCAATTTAACGTAACCCACGAAAGTAACAGCTGCATGTGATAAGGTTCAAACCAATTATATTCTGCGGGCCAATTTCACAGTCCCATAGAGAAATCCTTGGCGTGAGTATGGAACTGACAGAAATGTTGCAGGAAATCTAAGATTTTTCGTTTCCATTTCACATTTAGGACTTAAGAGATAACGCTTTAAAGAGTGCGTGGTAGATAAATAAACGCTGAAAACATCAATTGATTTCTACCCTTTTTTCGAAGCCAATACGGATAAAACACTCAATGACAATATTAGATATTGGTATTTGCCAAATTTATGAGAAAATATTTATCCTGAATTACTGATTCGTTACGCGTGATCTCTTGCGCCGCAGTTAAATGCACGAGGTTCCGGCGTCAGAGATTGTGCCTCAGAAGTTCGTAACACTGGAAACAATTTTGTTTAAAACGTTGGTTAAAACTATTGTCTAGGATTGTTATTGTTAAATTTTCGCAAATTGGCTTCAAGAAACCGACAGTTACATATTAATGTTTTTAGCGTTGAGTTATGTACCACGCCCTCTTAAGGTGAAGCGTTAACACACACAAGACTAGAAAAATAATTTCTCTTCGTGCACCGACTTGAATGTGAGGAAAATTATTTTATAATTAATTTATGTATAGTGGATGAAGTTGGCATGCGAGTAATAAGTAATATGGCTAATCTGTGTTTTGTATTGTTATTACCCAAACAAAGTACCCTTGTTTCAAACATTGACCTAAGTTAACAGAGGTAGACCTTGGAAAGCAGGCTGTATGAGTAATGACAATTTCCTAACCAGATATAGGGACGTGTAAAGGTGTCAACGTGGTCTGTCTGCTGCAGGGAAACATCGCCTCCAGGATGCACCAGGACGTCCAGATACTATCGCCGTTACTGCTACAACTCATAAACCTAAGAAATGTATTGTTGTTGTTACCATACTTCTGTTCAAATAGAGACAACACACCAGTTAGGTTATGGGTATTATCTGGATTGTTCCTACAACAATCTGCTATGTAGACGTAACAATATGTTTAGAAAAGAAGTATAGAACTTCTTTCTTTCACAGAACATACACTGTAAAAAGACTTCCTAAAATTTTGTGGAAATAATTATCCCAAACGTAGCATGGGAGAGTTACCATACTTCCGCCTTGTAAATATACAAACCTTTACACCTTTTTATAATACAAGTCTGGTAACTTTAGTATGCATTTGACTGCTTTGTAAAAAAATTTTAGTAGTGCTACCATGGATGTCTGGGAATCAATTCTACCATACGTACTTTCTTAGCGTTCCTATACGCACGTGTGGCGAATTACAAACTATTTTTAGAGCTTATTGTCACTTCCACAGGACAGATGGTTGTAGGAACAATACAAATAGTAACGACAACCAAACTAGAGTGTTGTCCTTATTTTAACAGTAGTATGGTACCTACAACAATACTTTTCTTTCAGATGGAACTGTCAACCTAATAACTGAGTGGCTAAAGAATAAATTAAATTATGATCTTAAATGTGATTAGCTTACTTATATTTTATAATCGTTGTATGAGTAAATGAGTTCCTAAATCCAATTTAAGAGCACAGACCCCGTAAAAGTTAATAACGTTCTAGTCATCATCTTATCTGAATATATTATATTTTACAAGACACTTTGCTGCAAAGTTGACAAAATGCAAAACGAAAATGGTAAAAACATGTTGTCGACTTCGATCAATAAAATTAACATATTTTATTTGAATACAAAACTGACATTTAAAAAGTAGCCTCTTTATTAGAACCTTAAGGAATATCTGTCGACTTTCAAAAGGAAATTTCTAAGTTCTTCCTTATATTTTACTTTCCAATTGCTTCTGTAATTTAAATTCTTTACATTTTACTTCTTGTGAATTTAAGACTTTCGCAAAGTAAATGTGCAATCGGCCTTTAAGTGTACCTATGGCAAGTGAGTGGAACTGACGAGTATAGAATGTATCACTGCACAGTCATATTAAAGAAAATATAATATCACTCGAAGTAATGTTAATAACGGATTATCACTGCAGAAATGAGAAGCGAGTGAAACATACACAAAACAGAAATAATTTTCACAGCCAACAAGCTATTTAAATTTGTAAAGTAGACTACTTGCGACTGTGGTATTGCTAGGCGCGTTTCCTCTGCCAGAATGTTGTGTTGAAAAATGTGCAACATGCATAAAGAGAAGAAAAATCTTGGAATTTTAAGCTCTTTAACTTCAATAGGTACCACCGTATGAAGATTGTGGTACTGCACAGAAACAACGTGTTGGTTACGGCAAAGTGAGATATTTAAGGTACGGGATATGATATTTAAAGTAAACGTCCACCATCGTCTGTGCGGCGTGGCGGTATAAAACCAACACTCGTGTACGCAGCGTTGCCTACGCGCTAGGCTCTGTATCGCCACGTCCAAAATTCTCGTGTGTTTGTACGAAAACTGTTTGTCCTAGACAGTCGCCACAAAAGGACAATTTTTATAACGAAGACCACGTTACCCAGTAATTCACATTTAAATGTCAGCAATTTAAGGGTGATCACCCCTTATATTTTTGCAAGGGTTCAAGGTATCAACTGGCGTTTACTGTTGGTTTGTCGGCCTTATTTCATGCGGTAATATCCTGTGCTTTGTCAGTTTACGTCGATCACTGTTCGGTTTGTGGAGAATAAATATTTAATATTTGACGTTCAAAGGTAAATAACTCCCTTAATATTAATGTTACGCACTAAAGTGTCTCGTAGGCTATACTTCCTGCTTTATTTTTCACAAGGAATCACGTGCCGAAGTTCGTCGGGGTTTTTAAGACTCATCCCCCCCCACCCCACACGCACACACATATATATATACATAACACACACACACACACACATATATATATATATATACACACACACACACACACAACCTATAGATTAAGGGGGCACATCTAAAAAAATGCTGTTTGCGGTTCCGAGATATTAGCCTTTGTAGTTTTAATGAAAACTAATTTAGGTAGTCTTAATTAAACTTTTACTTTAACCATAATACCACGTTTCATGCTGGAATATATGTATATAATTAACAGTTGCCAACAATACCTTTACACTGTAATAAATGTACTTATGTCTCTGAATGTTTTATGCAATGGGAGTGTATGAAATTGTTTACAATATTGGACGTACGCCATTGCCAAACTGGCATATGGCAATGGCGTACGTCCAACATTGTAAACAATTTTAATAAATGTACTATTTTCATCATGAAAATATCAAACGTACATAACAATAATAAGGACTCAACTCAAAAAATACAGATATGTTTTACGCTAAATAAGCGTTGGTATTACCGCCAGAAATACCATTTAAAGATGCATTACAGTACAGGCCTTACTAAAAATAAACACTTTCTGAGTTATGACTCTACTGATCTGGAGGGGTTCTCTCATTCTCTCGCTCTTTCTCTCTCTCTCTCTCTCTCTCTCTATATATATATATATATATATATATATATATATATATATACACACATACACACACACATACACATATATATATACCGTGAACGGGGTTGACTTTATATACGTGGGATGTCTTTAGGACACTTTCATACTCTTGTCAACTGCGAGTAAATATTAAATAAATATCGTGTGGACCTTAATTATTCGCAATTTAGCAAATTTCTTTATTGAGAGACAGTTTATGTGAAAACTATATTTTTTAAATGTCTCAAACAAAGTCACCCTACATGTTCAATGTCACCCTACGGGTTCAGAGTCACCCCCGCTTTATGATCATGTTATAATGTTATATATATAGGCTATATATACACACACATACGCAGATATACACTACACATTTACATATACATACATATAATATAGGCTTACATAATACATAGACATAAACACACATCTATATCTCTGGGCACATTATTAAAATTGTATTGGAAATTTGTTACTTGTAAATAAACTGCTACTGCAGTTAAGGCCGAATCGTCCGAAACAGGAACGTAGATGGAACGTTATGTAAAAGCCTAAGTCACACACAATCGCACAGTCGGATCAGTGCATGTAAAATTATTCCTTCAAATAATCCGAATGCAGTTTGATTTTCAAAAGCATCATTTTGTCCCGTACAACTTCTGGATGGAAGCGTGCGTGACCCCGGAAGTCAGGGAGACTTCTCGAAGTTGAAAAGACGAACCCCTTGAATAAGCGAAGAGTTCGGGTTGTCTCGAGGTGTCCGTGTCGTGACTTCAAGGTCACACGCGGTATGGCAAAGGAACGGGCCGTTGGTGTAGGGCGGCGGGAGGTTTTTGTAGGTTAGGGAGGCGGCAGCATCTCTTCGCAGAATAGCCTTCTAATAGGTGTTTATTGGCGCTGTCACGCCCCTGGGCCTCCACAGACATTTGTACTGATCACCGGCGTACAAAACTTCCAGACCGCGACCCCGCGGTCGGACCCAGACCTACCCGAAGGGAAGAGAAATGACTTGTTTTCGTCTGAGAGGCGGTTGGCGCCGAATGCTATTTATTTCAGCCGCGCCGTGAGTAGCCGTTGGGACCAGCTATTTGCATTCGTTGGCCTTGGGATTCTCTCTGCCAACCCCCCTTCTGAAAGCCGTCCTATTGTCACCTTCTCGAATACTTTCCTATGTCACTTCAACTGGTAGGTGTTTCTACAGGATGTTCTCGTCAAAGTGAACACTTTTTAAGACCCTTCCAACAGGCGTTAGAGTCAACACGTTTATTTAGTTTGCACTTATATATTACGTGAAAATTTATACACTGTGTTTGATAACAGCATGACAATGTTTATACAAGCAAGTACGAAAGATACAAATGACCTGGAAGGACAATCCTAAAATAGCTCCTAAAATAGTCACCTTATCGTGAATAACTTTCAAATTTCTGAATTATAGTAGTTTTTTTCTATGTACATTTTTATTTTAAGCTGTTCTGTCATTTTTCTCTACTTAAAGAAAACCTTATTTTAAATTAACGGAAGTAAGTAAGTAGGCCTATGACCGTGGCACAAGTACGTGCACATGTCCGAACTTGGTGGTTAGATTCGCCCTCGCTGTTCACAATTACTATGTCCGAAGCTGGTCCGATGTTGTGATTAAGGCCTTGCTCTTGAGTTTTGCAGTGGTTTCGAAAATATTTTTTAAAACTAAAATTAATGCATATATGAAATATTCATTCTGGCAGTTTTAACACTTATATATCATCGTTTGTATCGGAATTTTTCTGTCGCAATACACCAAATGGATTATTAGATTTTTGCTCCTGAATTATCACATATTTTGTTGTCAAAATAAGCCAAAATTAAGCAAAATATTCTTTTGTTTAAAAATTATATTTCATTAAAGAAAATATGAACACCTTTTTCTCAGAGATTTGATTGTTTTACGTTATATCGGAAGCTAAGGACTCATGACACTATTCCCTTTTTTCTTAAAGGATAAGTTTACACGCAACAGCTATGTAGGTTGATGTACACTAGTCTAAGCAAATGGAACATTCTTATGTTATTACATAGGAATTCTTTGTACTTCTCAAACCGAATGTTTAATTTACAATGTGCATCACCGGAAATTAAGTTACGGGGATAAGAATATTGTGTTGCTCTTCAAGTTGGCATGCTTAAATGTTCACCTTTTTAAAGTAATAATTTTGTCAGAAATTAATATTTATCTAAGTAATTGACTGTTTATAGAAAAAAATTATTTGGAATGCTTTGTGCACTAGTAATATTAAAATCCTAGACGCTTCTATGGCTACATCATGAATCATATTCCGGCGGTTACAGTAACTTTCTCTTTTTTGTTAGCTTCTTTATTGTAATGAAAATAGGCACAGCGTGATTAGAGTTTGAGGGGAAGTGTGATTTATTTTTTAAAAACTCTTGGAAATGTATCTATGATAGTTTTGTATAAATCACAGACGTCAGTTTTTCGTTTTGCCTGTAGGTAAAATTTATTATTATTATTATTTTGTAGACATAGACCTTGCCTTACCAGGCAACTTATTGTAACAACAAAAATAGTATGAATATCTGTAATTTGAAATTTCATTACGATTTTAAATCATAACTAAATATTTCCTTAAACTAATATCGACAATATTATGTACAGCGTTCTAGAAATTATTACTAATTTATATAATAATTCAATCTTGACAACGTTGCTACCCATATTATCTAAAGTAAAATTCTGACAAACTTCTTGAAAAATTAATTTGCAGTCAAATATAAATTAAAGAATAAACATTTAATCATTATTGCTTGTAATCCTAAGAATGAAAAGCTGTCAATGAAATCCAGTGGCCCCGCACGTGCTATTGGTTGTACAGACATCTAGCGGCAGATGGATGAACTGTCTCGTCTGCTCTTCATCCTGCAGCATCCTCTCGCACTCGGCCACACGCAGCTTCAAATTTTGACGCCAGGTTGCAGGACTATATCCAAAGGTAGTCGAGCACGGAAAATTATCCTGCAGCGAAGATTTGAATGGAAATATTTCTCTATTAGCCTTTCCTTAGAATTTTCAACAATTATTTATGTTCAAACCCACTGGCTTCGTTACAGTTCGTTCCTTCCGCGTACACTTTTTGTTATTATTATTATCATCATCACCACCATCATTAATATTATGAAACTGGTTACTACACGGCGTTAAAAAAAAAATTATACAAATACACGGGTTTATATCGCTTAAGGCCGTGCTAGATTCGCCGTAAGAAATAACCGTAAAAATTGAACAAACACATTTGAGAGATGCATGCTACAACACACCGTACCGCTACTTAGCCGCCGTAAGACCGTAACAGGGATAGAAACCTGTCTATTTCTTACGATGCGGTTACGGTTATTTTTATACGGCTACTTTACTGTCAATGTAGCACGGGCTTTACGAAAAGTCGAGGACCGTTAGTTTATTATCATGAAGAAATTAACGAACGACAATACACAAATTTTCACAACCTAATTCTTGTGGAAAAATAAATAAAAGACACGGTTTCAGTTTCGGTGAATATTCGTTTCTCATTATAAATTATGCAACTGTTGTGCTGTCAGGATACGTTTAGGCCTACATCCTAAAACTGCTGCACTTGTAGTTGTGAAGAAACGCAAACCAGAAACATCGTTGTACTTCGAAAAATGCTGATGTTTGGAATTTCAGCTTATTAACTATCGTGCTATAAGGCCACACAATAAAATATTAAACTAAGCGTATTTACAATGCAAGTAAATATGAAGTAAATTACGTTGAAAACTAACTAGATCATTAGTTTTCACTTAGGCCTATTTATTATTGTTAGGCCTACTTGATTTTTCTAGAGAGAAAATAATTTTTCTTGGGCGCTTTCTACAAACTTGTCACAGTTTGGATAAATGCCGTTAATGATTTGCCATTTACAGGGTAAGTAGCTAAATAGATAGTATGTTCCACCGTACAATTTGTGTGAGAGTAGGTTTCCATTACATTTTAAAACACCGAAATAAACAATGCTGTGTTAATTTATTTACGATAAGGACGCTATTATTATAGTATTCTGCGAAAATATGTTTTTTTTATTATTGACAAAAAATCTGGAACTTTTGCGACATATTTGTATCATTTTCATATAATGTAATTGCGCCATGAAAATGTTGCGATCACAGAAAATGGTAAATTTCTATGGAGATGAAATACTTATACTTAAATACAAAAATAATAATACAATTTCATTACGTCGTATGTTCAACCGATTACCGCATATTTTATATGAGCTGTTCTACTGCAGGCAGGTTGCTTGTGGACTTCGACGAGAGAATATTTATTGTGGTATAATAATATTGAATACGCAAAAAAATAAATATCAAGTCACGTGGAACGTACACAGGCCGCGTGTAGGATTTACAATTTATGTATACCACAATTTACTTTTTACTAAATAGTTCTCGTGCTTAGTTAAAATACTCACACAAATAAAGATTAAAAATTGATAGTAGGGCTTACATGTATGATTTTCAGGTAATAGAAAAATACTAACTTCAGTAACAACCTGTACAATATTGTAATGTCGCAGCTTCGATACTGCCTAGTTCAAGTGTATAACTTTTGAAATTATTAATGTCTAGGTTTTAAATGTATGTAGGCCTACACACACACACACACGCATATATATATATATATATATATATATATATATATATATATATATATATATATATATACACACATAACCCCTAAATTAGCAAAATTGATAGCTGCGTATGGTGGCTTTGTGGTATTCAATACATTCTTGGAGTTATACGGCTATAGATTGGTGTATTTAGAAATTAAATTTAAGGGAAATAATTCGTAGCAGTTAAAAAAAAAAAAGAATAAGAAGGTATTCGACTGAATAAAATTTTTTTCAAATAGCGTTGCGCAAACTGTGGCAGTTGCCTATCGGTAGCCCGGGCGAGAACAGGGATAAAAATATACGTGTTAATTTAGGCGGTGTTTTAATCATCTTTAACGATATCGCTTCAGGACAAATACCGTTTTCTGCACT
>PNEQ01068683.1:0-21778 GCA_003012365.1 Medauroidea extradentata | reverse complement strand
TAAAAGTATGAACGCTGATTTTGATAGTGCAGAGTGAACAGTGGATGATCTCACTTTCATTAATTTGGTGTGAATGTGTGCGTGATTGAATTGTGAACGACTTCTGTAATGTTTTCTTTTCCTTTATTTTCTCATTTGTGTTTCGCAATTTGTTTTGTAATTTTTAGAGACTGTGTTTAAGTGGTAGACAAGGCAATATCGTCGTAGCTTCGCTACATGTAAAAATAAGTCGAATTAAATAAATAAATAAAACTGAATAAAATTACACCTCACTCGTCTTTACCGCCCGACTGAAGGCATTTTCGTGAGAATCGGTCTCTAGCTGATAGATCGGGCCCTGCAGATAATCCTGGTCAGTTTTGGTAACATGAGTAGACACTTCCTTATCCTCTCATAACTGCTCCGCGTTCACTGGAGGTTCTGGGGATAGAAGCAACATATCTCCACAAGTAGATGTCCTGTTTTCGTCGGGTAAAAAATTGAGATTATTTAATTATAATTAATGTTTTTACAGGATTATAATTATTCCAGAAATGTTCCGATTGCAACATACTATAGAGCATGGTAAGGTACAAGTCTAAGACATGGATTTATGTGTTATTCGTACTCCATTACTCCACTGTAATAAACTAAATCATTAAAAAAAGGCTTATTTTTCAGATTTTTTTCTTTAAAAAGTTAAAAGTTTTTTATATATATTAAATGTCTTAGACAATTATACGACTTTACGACACATACTTCCGAAAACGATATACTTTAACTTATATTTTCTCTGAATAATGATCAATAACAGTACACATGTTTCTCACTGTTTAGCATACCGTACCGAGCACCCTTAAGATTCCAGATTGCCTCTCAATTTTCTAACTACACGCTTATTTTTGATTGACTACAACTTACGAAATTTGCGTTAATTATCTGGACCAGTAATAACGTAAACCACAACGATATCACAAATATATCCCACAAAGTCAGCGATCTCAGTAGTGGAACGTTTGTCACTAAAGTTATCGGTATATATAATGCGTCTCCTTTGTGATAAAAAAAGGCACTGGCAACTGTTTTCGTAGATGAGTTAATCGGTTCACATATACATTTTGGAATGTTAAAAGTGTAATGCAATTGCTTATATCTTCTGTTTCTTGTTTTTGAGTGTAGTTTTAGGATAATGCTAACTGTTAAGGTTTAATTTTTTATATTTTTCTTCTTAGTCATAGACTTTAAACAGTTACTAAAATGTTTCAATGCCTCGAGAAAGTTAATATTTTCTGACTTCCTGAGTGCCGATTTTTTATTTTTCTATAACCTCTTAATTAATTCCGAATTCTTTGAAGTGTTTATAGTATCTCAATTCTTAATAACCTTTGTAAAACCTAGATTCATAATATTTTACCGTGCATCAAAATAAAATCTGTCGTATCAAAATGTAGATACGTTTATTCCTTTTAATTCAGAGGGTTCTTATTTCTCTTGAAATCGCAGAGTTTTCATATTAGTAGAATCAAAAATTAACTCCTCTGGATGTGAGCGTATAACACGACAGTATTCTGTAACACATTATTAGTGACCACAGTATTTTTCTGCTGAAACTGTATGTTTCTGTGATAAGCTATTCTAAGTTGTATGTTTCGGTGTTAGAAATAATTCTAACAAATTTGATTTTGCTGTTCATTCGTTCTAAGATATGAATTTCACTCATGTTTTTGTTTTGGTTGTCTGTTTAAAAGAAAAGTTAGGTTTTAAGCGATACATTCCTTGTGTCTGTTTTGACACACAACGTTTATATGTTGTGCATAGTATTTATTTGTTCTATTATATGACAGTCTACGTTGTAACATATGTATGGTCTTTCCGCCTAACATATACACGACGGTGGTCTCAGCAGCAAGTATATAGTGTCAACCTTCAACAACTATAATCCTTTAATACGTTTAAATCAACAGTTCAATCCGCTTTGAGCTCGAAGAGTTTTGAAGAATTCCATTAGAGCAATTATGAGAAACATTGAAAAACCGAAATCAGAATGGCTGGAGCCGAGAACCGAACTCGGTTCCTTCCCAATCGAAGTGTTAACTTTCAGCACCTCGCCAAATTTTGGTTGTATAACTAATTAGAATCGTTCTGGGCAGTGATGGCTCGAAAATTGTTGATACGGCTGCATGTAGTCAGCAGGACAGTTGTTGCATCGTGTAGCAGTGTCCACAGAAGTAGTAACCTGATAGGTCTGCTGATTCATTCGTAACTTCTTGGCAATAAGCTGTACCTGCAGACAGTTAGTCATTGGTTGTAGCATAAACTGGTGATAATCGTGTACAGTTAGCGACAACAGTAATCCTACCTGGCAAAATGCAACAAACCTCTCCTGGTTCTAAGTTAGCCAAAAGAGTCAACGTGTTTTTTAAGTAATCTATTCAGTAGTCATTGCGTTGCTGAATAATGTTTCTCCAAAATGTTGAGTCCAGGTTGACTCTATGTTTAAATGTCAATCACTTTACGTTCGTTTTGTGTTGACTTTAGTCTAAGTGGTTCTAACATGTTAGTTACGTCTAAAGAACTTAGTGATCCTTCAGCAATTTCAGTGCTCTCGTTAAGCACAAGGAATATAATGTTTCTAGTGGGGTTATAAGTATGACATATATATGAATTTTATAATAATTTTTATAGTAAAATTAGAAAAAAATAGTAAATAAATTACCAGAAAAGTGGAATGGTGAAATAAAATGTGTTACAAATTTCCATATAACTGATATTAATTTGTTTTGAAAAAAAAATTCGATTATGAACCAATTATTACGAAAAAAAATATGTTTCTAGTTATTGCAGTGTTTAATAATTGCAGTAAGGTCAGCTTTGGTTCCTATACTGCTGACGAACACTAATTATCAACGTAAGTGGCATTAGCAAATTATGGATTAATGCACTGAGCTAAATTAAAAAGTTCATATTACGTTAAAGTCAATCGAACTCGATGCGCAAATGTAAAGTAGATGTCCACTAACGATATATGCGAATGTTCACATGATGATATAGTTAAGTAAAAAATATTGTATAAACTAAGAGTTATCTACATTTTAACTAAACTGAAAGAAAATAGGTACAAAACTAGATCATTACATGCAGTGCAAATAATAAATTAATATTATTTAGGATACTAGCGGAACTATAATTGAAACGGCTAATCGTTAAAATTTAGTTTTATTTTAAAAAAGATTCATCATGACACATTTAGAAACAATCACCCCAGAAGAACTGCAGAGATAGTAAGCAGGATTCATTGGCAAACATTCTTCAAGCGAGCCAGTTGTAAGAAAGCACACTGCCTGCGATCTACTGGCAGACACATTCAACAACTGGAAACAGAGTAACTTCAAGAACTCACACCAGAGCGCTGGTGTTCTCGGACACAAGATCAGCAGGTCAGTTCACTACAGACCCTGTAAAAACATTGCTTGTATAAAATAAATGTGAAGCTCTCAGAAGAACAATATGTGTTACAAACGTCATACAACAGAAATTCACATGTTAGAACCAATATACAGCAGAACCACAAATGTTAGAACAAACATACGACAGAAACACGCAATTTAGAACCACGCATTGTTAAACCACGTGCGTTAGAAACGTCGTACAGCAGAAATTCACATGTTAGAACAAATGTATAGCCGAACCACAGATGTTAGAACAGCTGAACGACAGAAACACACAACTTAGAACCACGTATATTATAACCATGTACGTTAGAAACGTCACACAACAGAATTTCACATCTTAGAACTATTAAACAATAGAATCAGAGATATTAGAACAAACGTATGATAGAATCACACAGCTTAGAACCACACATTGCAGAACCACGTACGTTAGAAACATTATGCAACAGAAATTCACATGTTAGAACCAATACACAGCAGAAACACAGATGTTAGAACAAACGTAAAACAGAAACACGCAACTTAGAACCACGTGTTACAGAACCATGTATGTTAGAAACGTTATGCAGCAGAAATTCACAGTTTAGAACGATTACACAACAGAATCAGAGATGTTAGAACTGGTATACTATAGAAACACGTGCTTTAGAACAGTCGTATAATAGAAACACACATCTAAGAACTGTCATACTTTAGAAACACATAATATAGTACTGGCATTGCTTAGAACATTCTGTCTTCTGTGTTTCTGTGGTATGTGTTTCTACCGTGAACATCAGACAGCACCCCTTCTTAGAGTGTGAGATATACAACGCGCAGTAGCAAGGGGGTCGTGGTGGAGGGGGTATGATCGCATGGTACGCGCTGATTGGTCACCGTTCTGCAGACAATGATGTGTGTTGCGGGGGCGCGGTGTCGTCTCGGTTGTCGTGGTGCTTGGCGCGATGAGCTCGAGGTGATCGGACGTAAGTCGTAGTGTGACTATCTTCGTGAGGCTGCCGGAGGATCCTGTGGAACCATCCGACATGGAGCGACTTAAAATGAGTATAGTCATTTAGTTAGTAAGTTTCCCGTTAAGTATGTAGACAGCGAACCTCTCCTTCACACACCCCTGAAGTACAGTTTTAGTTAAGTATTTGTATAGGTTCCGGTACTAAGTTGCGATTAAATTGAAATCGTTCGGAACCCTGCACATATGTAAAATAATTATTCGGCAATCGTAGAGGCTGTGACCTCTGTAAGGACCGGTGTACTTAAGAAAGATAATGGTGTGTGTTTTGAGACACTTCTGCTTGAAAGTAAGTTATTAATGCCCTGTTTTAAGAAAATCTAAAGATTTGTAATTAAGTCAAAATAAGTATGTCTGTGGTGTAAGTCGGAGTGAAATCGACACGTGTTGTTTTGAAGTTATTACATGAAAACAGTTATTTTTCGTATCAGTTATTTTTTCTATGAATACGTCAGACCGTTTTGTAGTTGCACACGAGGCGGTAGTTTGAATTTTCTTGTTTGAATAACTATGTGAAGTTTGGTTGTTAAGAGTCGGATGTTGAGAACGTTAATGTAATGATTGCTAAAGTATTTGTCTACTAAAAGTAGTGTGCGGACAGAATTATTTGTCCGCCTCCTTTATTTAAAATAAGGTATAAGCTCAATACTCACTAATTATAAGAAACTTTAATTTGAACTAATGCTGTCAGCCTGTATAAATAAAGAAGGGTAGTAATTAATTCGTTGATTCTAAAATGTACCTCAAGTTATTTGTTTGGCGCAAGCAGAATTAATTATTCAGGTATCTGATGTTACAATTTGGGTTTTCGTGCTGCCCCCATTATCCAGTAATCCATTCGATATTAAAAAGCACATGGTGGAGAGCCCCCGTGTGTGTCAATGTAAGTAAGTATTTTAGTACCAGGTTTATTGGATTATGGTTTTTCTTTTAAAAAATTACAGGTTTTACATTTATAAGTTGTCTTAACAAATTACCCCGTAGCAATTTGGTTGGATTCATCAGTTATAGTGATCCGCCACATCTTAAAAATATTGACTGTATTTGACAAATATACTTTTTGTATACGAAAAACTTGCAGGATGTATTACTGATAACTTAAAATTGGTGCATAGTTCATTGATTCATAACACTGTCCATTTGGCTGAAGATAGGTTGGGCCGCATTGACCAAAATGAAATTTTCCTCATACTTACTGCCTGTAGTGTTGAAGCCACATATTTCATGCCTATCACAGATATTCTCAACCTGCGTAGTGTTGAAATTTTAGCATGCGAATATCCACTCGAAAAACTTGAATTTGTGGGAGACATCCCAAAAGTGAAAAAGTGTGGTTGTGTCATGTGTAACACCATCATTGTGATATTTTTGTTTATTTAGAAGGCGATCACTGTCAATGTCCTTCTGGAATTTCTTACCGAATATGTGATTAAGCAACTGGAAGACATACATCCGAACATCATCATCCAACATGAGGCTGCATCATTATACTGGGCTTTGGCTGTACGAGAATTTTCGTATCAGCCATTCCCTGGAAGGTGAATTGGCAGGCACGGGCCAAATTCTTGGAATTCCTCCTTCTTGACATTTCGAATTGAGTTATGGCAAGGACATCTTGTACCGAACGCCTGTTGTGTACAAGATTTGTGTGATCTGAAATACCGTATTGTAGCAGCTATTGGGACCAGTGGTGAGGGAAGGCTCGCACGAATATGGCGAGAACAGGAGTTCAGTTTGGATGTCCTATGTGCGACAGAGATGCACATGTTGAGGTCTACTGAACTGTGCAAAATGTTTGAGGAACGTTTTCGCACATTCGTAAACCTGCACACTTGTATCACTTTTGGCTTTTCTTTTAATTTATTGTTGTATTTGCAGTGATAATTTGTGTAAAATCTGTGTTTTACGTTGTTTATCACTACTGATTCTTTTACGAATTTTTCTTTATTCATATACATCTGCACTTAAGGACTTTGCATACGTGTTTTGAAATTATGTTTAAATGGTGAGTTAAATTTTGAATGAACTGATTAGTAATGGATCAACTAAGAGGAGAGCGCTTTCAAACAAGATGTGTTCTGCGTATAATTTATTACCAAACATTTCAACAGTAAGGTCTTTAAAAACAATATTATTTTTTAAAATGTTTTGTGAGAATTAACTTTACAGTTATGCTATTGTTTTAAATATAAAAATTGTACATTTTCTTGTATAACAATAATTTTTCATATATTGCATGTCAAATAGGTACTATATCGCTTATTTCTAAAAGGTCTTATATCCATATATGGCCAAAATGAGTTATGAGTACTACTCAATTCCTTTTACGAAGCTGCACATTTACATGCTAAAAGAACTTTCTTTTGACCCTCCACGTGGATACAATAGAGGAAGTAGAACTACTGTTACGTTCATTTCTTAAAGGCATTATCTCTAGGAGTTCGGTTATTTGACAGGTTATTGTTCTACCTGCATATTACCATTAAGTTCAATATATTCTAACTGTAGAGGAGTGGTTCTCCTATTTATCAATATAACGTAGCAATTATGTACTTATGTCACAATCTTCATTTGCATTATATGATGACCATTATACTCCTATAAGTCAGCATATGGAATAACATTATTAAAACAGCATTGTTTTATAAGTATTTTCTTCAATAGTTGGGACGTGTAGAGTTAAAATGTTGTTTGGCAGAGTGAGTTTGTAATGATAGAGCTGCTTTATGCAGCTATAATAAACATTGGAGTAATTTGAAGATCGCAGTATATTTGTAGTTAGTATCCAATATCTCAAACATCAGCTGTTTTATATTAGCTGTTTTGTGTGCAAAGCAAAGTAACACCCTCTTTGTTGTGCAAAGCGTAAAACAGTAAACAGGCAGAAATAAATGGAAATTGAATGAGTAAGAAACGTAAAAGCAGTCCGGAAAGTTACAAGAGAATCTATATTGAAAAATGTTAAAATAGAAGACTTGGAGCATGTAACCTACTCTGGAGGGTTATTGGTTCAAATCCCGGACCAACAATATACATTTTTTAATGTCTTAATATTTTCGAAATTTTTTAAGTTTAAAAAAAATATTTTTTTTAGTTCTTAAAATATTGCATGTATATTTGATATGTCCAACGAAACCTTTCTATGACCAGCTAAATCTTTGGTATTGCTAACAAAAAAATAAAATCATTTGTCTCAAACAAACGCTTTGGTTGATTCAAACAAATTTTGTTTGCACCAACAACATTTGTTTCTCAGTACGTGCAGTGTTACCAGATATTAATGAATATTGTGTTCTCTGTGCCGTAAGAAATGTTTGATCAGAGTGTCGGCACATCTCACTTTTCGTACTTCAACACTAAAGATGAACAAGACATTTACCTGCCAGGTTATGTAATGTCTGTTCCTGTAAAACGTCGGCATACGAAAACTCTTGACGCTGCACACTCATCTCATGTAAGTTCACTCGTGTTTAATGTTTTAACTGAAGGTTTAGTAGTAAAGGTTTGTAGAACTAAGCTTTATAAGCATGCATGGTATCGAAGAGAAAAGGGTTCGCACACTTAAGCATTTACTAATCGTAAGGAAATCTTCACATGATCGAAGAGGCCAACATGTTAAAACATGTGTTGCTACAGAAGAGCGACAAAAATTCACAATCGCATTGCGCAATTTCCTGTCAAGCAAAGTCGCAATG
This sequence comes from Medauroidea extradentata, assembly GCA_003012365.1. NCBI lineage: Eukaryota > Metazoa > Arthropoda > Insecta > Phasmatodea > Phasmatidae > Medauroidea > Medauroidea extradentata. Next base: position 13,643 of record PNEQ01068683.1, on the reverse strand, counting down.
CGTCACGTGATTATTCTTATTTGTATCCAACTTCGAACGTTAAAATCAAGTATGACATGTACAAAGAGAAACATTTTGATTCGAAAACAAAATACAAATTCAACCTGAAATATTTAAACAACTTTAACCTCTCGTTTGGTAGTCCACAGATTGACACTTGCAGTGTTTGTGAGGAACTCATGGTTAAAATTAAGAGCCCCACATTAAACGATGTTGCTAAAAGGTTGCAAATACAGAGATACAAGTGCATAAACGCCGTGCTTCAAAATTTACGTTTCAATGAGAGAAACAGAGAAGTTGTGCCATGAACGAGATGAAGTGCTGGGACTTTGCTGCGATTACATGCAGAATATTCCATTCCCCCACATACCAGTACAAGACATACTTTATTCACGTCAAGTGTGGGTGAATGTGTTCTGTATTCATGACATTAAAGCTTACAGTGTTGTACATGTACCTTGAAGTCCACGCTAGAAAAAATGCAAACGAGGTTCGCTCTTTTTCTTAGTCATTACATAAAGGTGTATGTACCAGCAGGTATTAAAGTGTTGCATCTTTATCCAGATTCATGTGCAGGACAGAATAGAAACCGTTACTTTTCCGTTTTCTAACCTCACTGGCAGTTATTGAAAGATTTAAAGAAATTGTTCACATATTGCCAGTTTGTGAAGACTCCTATTTACCTTGTTACAAAGATTTTGGCATAATGAAACGTGTGATTTGTAAGATAGAATAAAGACTCCAGTGGAATTTGTTGACAGCATTGTTAGTTCCACAAACCAGCAGCTATTCACAGTTAACATAATCAACACTTATGAAGTACTAGATTTTAATCAATGTTGGCTGAAATTCTTTAAAAAATGGTGTGCTACCTCTTGAATCATTTGGAAGGCGTGTACCTCGTCATTTGAAGGTTTCATTTGCACCTGCTAGCTATGCAGAATTTGCATACAAAACGGCTTATAAGCACATAGTTGTCATACCTAAATACATAAATGGACTAATAGAAAACAGTTTTGATTTAGGTTTACCTGGCGTGAGTTCTATCAGGATACCTCAGATTGTAGCATTTCCACATGGAAAAGTTCTACTAAACAACAAGAAGGTAGCGAATACATAAATGTGGTGAGTATGTAGGAGAAAAGTACACGGGAATCTATACAGATGTTCTGAACTGGCCTGTCCATGTATTTCTAGATGATGATGTGTGGAATGATTTTGATCTTACAAGGGTAATTGATGGTATTCTTTGCTAGGAAATCTTGTGTGCTCTTATATAGTACTGATGTGTGTTGTTTCGCATAATTTGTTAACATTTTTATGCCATAGTAGAAATGTTAATTTAAATATTACTTTATTTATATTCATTTCTAAACAGCCCTTATTTCATACATTTTATACCATTCCTAAAATATCAATTTCATACCTTAAATGCTATAACTTCGTTCAAACTGTGTAAATGCACAAGAAACCAAGAATGAGGGTTAAGAAAATTATTCGTCGCTAAACAGTTTTTTTGTTTATCTCAAAACCATATTTCTGGAGACTAGGCCTTTTACTAATGACCGATTCTAAAGCGTTATCTTTGTAATGGTGATCCATTGACATATTATTAATGTTACGGTTAGTTCCTCGTCTCAACTCTATGGCTACAATTTTGATAGGTTGAGTAATTAAACCACTCGTTAGCATATAACGTAATCCCTCGCCTAGTTCATAACCGCTGTTGTGAAGTGTCACGCATGTTTTGATTCAGAAACTAAATTCACAATGTCAATTTAGTTATCCGCACATAAAATTCGTATTTGTGTATCAGTTTCGAGTTAAACTAATATAGACGATTTACAACTAGTTAAAAATGTTAGAAGTAAAAATTGTAGCTATAAAAACACGAAAAAAAAGTATATCGTCTTCCTACATATATTGCAGTAGTTGCAAAAAAAGCATTATTTTGAAAGGAAACTGTAAATAGTACGAATGTTGCAACTTCGAAACAAAAGTTTGTATTTCTAGTAGGTACTATTACACGTGTTCCCTACTTTTCCCCCACACACAAATATATGTTTCTTTAAATAAATGTTGATTGCTCTCGGCATTATCTGGCTCAATCTGCATGGAGGACTACCCAAATAAAATAATTCATTTAAGTGGAATATAATTTTCAAACTCATTAAAAAATTATGAATGGGATTATTTACGATACATCATAAAACACATATATCAATACACCAAGCTATCACGGAATATTTACACTACAGTACGTAATATTCCTACACTACAAAACAAGGTAATTAATATCTGTATTTATTGCAAATCGTTGACTTCCAACTAGGTATGTCCCTCAGCTGTTGAATAATTCTAATTTTGTATAAACTTGTCATTAAATCCAGTAATCGTCGTCCAGAATGATCTCACCAGTCCGTCCAACACACGAATGTAACAGTCGCTTTATCTGTGTATCAATAGTGTCGCCGCATACTTGTCGTTCACTCGCTGTCCTCACTCGATGGAAACTGTACTCTTCCCTCACCGCCTGGTGTCTGGGTGGCCGTCCCTCCTCCACTTCGAGTGAGCGAGAGATTTAGTTCAGAAACCTACATCGAGGTCTCAAGCGCTGGTGGGGGTGACATGAGGCTAGTATGGAGCAGCTCCGGAATGAAAGGGCGGGACAAACGGGACATTCCCGAGAAAACCCGCCGACCAGTGTCATCGTCTGGCACGATACCACTGCCAAATAGCACCAAGGTGTACTGGCGGCTGCAACTTCATAGGCCGACATGCTTCCTTCTGTACAAGAAGTGGACATTTCCAAACAACTTAGAAAAACTTACAAATTAGACCAACATTTTAATTTTAAATGTTTTCAGCAACACGTGTATCGATACCATCTTGTTATTTATGACATAGTTATGGCTTACTTGGCCGACATTCTTGTGTTGGCGTCCATAGCTTCTCGAACTTGTCTTTTTTCGCACAGAAAACATGTCGGTACATGCGTGCTACTATTATAACCTTAAAAGAGTTTGATTTAGAAAAATGCTGAATAATAGTGCCACACATAACATCGAGTTGCGTCTATTTCTTCATTTGCTTTGTGGTTGTGTTCACTGTGCTCTCTTCATTCAGCTGACGTTACGAAGAAGCGATAAGCACTTGCTCAAAGAAGGAGCTAGTGGTCGAAAGTGAGAGAAGTGGTGATCATGTGCATGTGGCCTGTTGTTGCTGTTTTATTACGTAATGACCAACATTTCCCATATAACTAGGTGTCACACACACACAATCACACACTATCTTGGGACAAGTTCATTCGAGCAGTAGCGGTCTGCCTAAGTTTGTAGCTCTCTAGACTTGACAGCGTTAAATCACTGCAATTTCTAGTAACACCACTGATATTTTTTTTTTTTTACATTTGATTTATATCCTCGATTCTGATCAATTTCGTTTTCATTACTGATAACTGTCCTAATATTCGTCTCTACAACTGTTCTTACAATTGATATGTTATTTAAATATATTTTTCTGCACTAAGTACATTGCCTTTGATACGTTTACGAAACGATTGTTTCCATTTAATGTCCACAGTTCAAAGCGTTGATGAAAGGATATAATTTCTTCTTACTTATGCAGGGGTTGCATTATGGTGCTTCTTGCTTGGTGTACCTAGCACCAGATCTTTGCGACTCTGGTCAAGGAGCCTCCTCAGGAGATACTATAGATAAGAAGATTGGATACTTCTTGTTGAAACATAATAATTATGTTGGTTAGTTTTTAGATTTACCACAAACAGTCGGTATGTATCTCTTGAAATCTAAATATAATTAAAAGAGTGAACACTTGCTACTGCTTTAAATTTGAAATGATAGTGTAAACTATTGCTAATAGGCACCACTCGAAACCGAAAAGAGAAATCTCACTAACTTTTCCGTCAAGTATTCTTACCATTTTGAATTCCCATCAGTTTATTTCATTCATATTTGAAGTTGTCGAAACGATGACACATTGTATTCGCATTCGCGAGGACACGGTTTCAAATCATGACTCCAACCCAACCGCCCTGTTTTCAGGTTTCCATGGTTACCCGAAGTCACTCCATGCGAATGCTGGGAGTACTGGCCGTGTGTTTGCGAGACAAGGCCATGCGTCAAGGGCGAAGTTGACCGGCTTATCTGGCTCGGTATCGCCTCTACCGCAAGACACTATAACGGCGTGCAGTGGTATCGTAGATCACTCGCCTGACTGACACTGTCAGTGGTGACATTATTATTATTGGTGAAAAGGTTTGATCAAAAATCTGTCGTATGTTCCTAGAATAGTTTCACACAAATCCCGTGAGTATATGTTAAGATATAACCGGTGGAAAAAGCTGTTGTTAGCAATTTTGAGCGGCACAAAAACGATTATTCTAATTTACATAACAATTTGAATCTATATTTCTGTCACCATTTGAAGTTTAATTTATTTCCTTGTACTTGGCCTTGTGTAAGTTTTTGTGTGACCTCGCTGTCAGCGAGACGTGCAAACCAATAACAAATAAAACATATAAGATATATGATTCGTCTGATTAAATTGCCCACAACGTAAGGACCGCAAAAAAACGTTCTATGAATTGGCAGAAACAATATTGTAATAAAGATTTAATGCATAATTTTTTAATTGTTAGCATGAGCCTTGTGAGAAGAATATCCACGTAGAATAACATTTTACCAATTAAGTTTTAATGATGTAAACTTGTAACCAACTATCAAAATAAATTGTCAAAAAATTTTTCAGTCTATTAAAGTCTCACTTTTACAGTTCTAGAAGATGATTGGTATTTGTGAATAAGCTACGCAAATCTGTCTCTACTGCAACACTCCGCCCGCTTTTGAAGATTTTGTAATTTGTAACTTCAGTGCTTTACAACTTCAATTACTTGACTCGTATCAAGTACCGTTTAGCCTACACAAACCATGTTTTCAGTGACTTGTTACGGCAATTCTTTGTCCTCCAGAACTATGTCAGAAGTTCGACACATTCACAAACTTATTTATGGTTTATGGGAAATCAGTTTGTGAGCGAGAAACCAACTGAGATTTTATGTTTGGCGATGGATTTATTCAACAAAGGTGACACACATATCCTTTCTCAATTTTTTCGTTGGTTCGAATGTATGACGTTGGGTTTGTGTTCTAGTTTAAATTCAATTCCCTGAAGTTTTAGCACACAATTGATATTTACGACACACTGCGAACATGTACGATTTCCAAAACCGTATTTTTTTCACTCCCAACTTTCCAGTTTATCCTTAGCTCCAAAAACAATATTCGCTATTTGAAATGTTCTGCTATACACTATGCTTGCAATGACATTAGTTTCTGTAACACTACTTCTCAACCTCACTGAAATAATTGTTCTTAAGAGTGCACAGTATGTAATTCAGTTCAGAAATGTAGGAATCTCTAAGCCAATTTGCAAAAATAAAATAACAGCAATCCTAAACAATAGTTTTCTGAGCAATAAGTTTTCTTCATTAACGTTTATCTGAAGAACAATCTGTGAAGTCAAAATCTCGTACATTTAATTGCTGCCCATGATATCACTCATGAAAAATGCAAAGAAAAAATGTTAGCAAATATAATTATATAGGATTGCCGTTTTGTAGTTTTTCCATATTTACGTAGACCTCAATTAAATAATTCATCGCTTATTTATCTGCCACGCTCTCTTAACTTCAATATATAATTTTTTTCTGGCATTCTTCTCAGTCTTTTTAAATACGAATTTGTTGTCCGCCTTTAAAACTTGACGAAGCATGACGGACCTTTTCGCAGCAAATACAGCCGCTTCAAACAGAAAACGACTGCCTCTAATTGCTACAAATGGTTAAGGAGGAAGAAACGTGACTGGTATGTTTTATATCAATTTTGCTCACCTACTGCCTTTTTTGAACTTAAATTTATGTATGTTGGCGAAATTTTGAGTACCACACGCGAAATAAGGTAAAGGAATAAGTTTACATTAACTGAATGTGTACTCGTGTCCTTCTTGCACTGAGGTAGGCCTATCGACGTGATTGCCTCAACAGCAAATGTTTCCTCCCACGCGGGAAAAGGCTTTCTGCAGCTCAAGCCATACACCCGCGTCCTGTGTAAACAATACTCTGAGGTAAATGTCATAGTTCCACAGCACAAGTTAACCAGTGGAGATATAAGGCAGTTGTTGCTACCTAAGAACTCTTACTGCAAAGGGTCCTGCAAGTGTTTTATTAGACCTGCAGCTATCATTTATATAACTGGAGGTAAGCTAACTGAGCTTTACGTCTCGTCAACAGCAAGGTCATTAGGGACGATGACAATCAACTTGGACAATGACAGGAGCTGCGAGAGGATTCGGCCCAGGGCGTTGTTATAGTAAAATGTGCGTTTAAGCCTCGCTCTCTGGTTTTTCAGTGGTTTCGAAAATATTTTTATTTAACGCAAATTAATACATAAATCAAAAATTCATTCTGGCAGTTTTATCACTTATATATCTCCGTTTGTATGTGAATTTTTCTGTTGCACTACCCCAAACGGATTTTTAGATTATTGTCTTTGAAATGTCACATGTTTTGTTGTCAAAATAAGTAAAAATGAAGAGAAATAATTATTTTCCCATAAAACGGTACATTATTTGAAAAAACGCTCTGGAAAAATTATGTATCATATGACTGTACAGAGTCTTAAATTTTTTCAAAGCATTTGGTTAAAAAATATTCTAGTTATTTGCATTTGTTTGAAATAATTGAAAGATCATGGCATTAAATGAATAGTTAGTTACGCAGATAGTTCATCGTCCATTTGTTCGCTTACATTCGATTCTTATCCAATGCATAAAATACGATTTCAAGACGTTACAAAATTATAACAGTAAAGGAATGGAAAGGTTCTGAATAACCCATTACTTTTATCTACCGAGTTGAGATTTCAGGCTGTGGTTTGCTTCAATACAATGCTTACATGTAATGCTTTAATGTAATGCTTACATAAAAACATGTACAAAAAAACAAGATGGCTTTCTGGTAAACATGTACTGTAAAATTCATTTTGTGGAATAAAACATAACATTTGGATATTTGCGTTTTAAAGGTTTCAGTAAAGTTTCTACCTATCCCTTTTCATGTGCTGGGTTTCCATCCAAACTCACCTTTTTTTGCATATAGTCATATAAGAATGCTCCTAATTCCTGTGTTTTGCACCTAAGATACACAACGTACATCATAGGCAATAGTGCGTTCATGTGTTTATTTTGTTGTGTTCCTTGAATTGTTGATGGTGCACATTCAACTTTACCTACATGTCTCTAACTCACGATACCATTGTTGGTGTGAGAAGCCACTGCCACTGTGAGAGACAGCCACGTGGACATGTATGAATAAAGTCATTAGAAAGCATAGTAACGTGTAAATAATGATTATTATTATTTGATGTATGAAAGTTGAGATGTGTAGTCTGTGTTATTGGTGTGTTGTGAAAATATTGTCTGAGAAATAAAAGTTTAAATTAAATAGCAGACGGTCGGTAGCCGCGGACTTGTCGCCGGAAGGGGGTGTGACGTGAAACTGTGTAGTCGTGGCTATGATTGGCCAGTTTCACGAAAAAAAAATATTTTGTGGCAGCTACAAAACATTTTGTGGGTATTTACCCTGCAAAATTTATTTTGAGCTCACAACAAGAACATTTTGTTGACACCACTAAAATATTGTAGCAACCACAATATTATTGTGTGTTTACTATAGAATGACTCTTGCAGTGAAGACTTCCTACAAATATTTCTTTCAGTGTAGCGACGCAGGGTAAGCGAGTGTTTCTAAGGAGCTAGTCGCGGGTTTTTGGGGCACTCGCCCATGAAGCCACGAACAAGATGGTCTACGTGTGCGATAGGTAGTCGTGTGAAGATGGACGCGTAGCTGCCGAGTTTTACTGACTGACACACACGTGCTTACGAGAGCCCGAAGAAGGGCCACGCGGTTAGTCGCAGATAAATACATGTATTATCTTCCGCTAGAAGGAAGTAATGGCGACGCGAGTAATGCGGTATTAGATATTGCTTTGTTTCCGATGGTCATAGGACACGACTTCGGGCATTTAAATATACAGAATATTTGCACGACTTTTCATTTATTGCAGATGCGTGTGCCGTTCCCCTTAACAGCAATATCAGGAAGCTTGATTTATTCTGATAATCTCACCGCGCGGCGAAAAATAACGATAGCCAGTTTGTACTCGGTGCACCGGATATCGTGGAATATTTCCCTTCTGCACGTTAATCATTCAGTTTATTCAATAGTTCTATTCCAGGCTGCTAGGTTACTTCTAGCATAATTTTCTTTGTAAGTAGCGTACAGTAAAAAAAAATAATACAAATTAATAACTTCAATGCTTTTGAGTAGTTCGCGTGTTGCCGGTCAAACACAGTAAATAGGGACAGTTTTGCTGGGTCATAAAAGTAATCCGATCCAACAACACAAATAATTAAGTTATAATAATATCGTCCTACCTTCAAAGTATAAATAACCCGCGGTTTGAGTACGAACACCTTTGTCCGTTAATTCAAACTATAAGTAACAATGCATTGCAATACTGTGCAGTTTTAATCGACACTGTTCGATTATTATCGACCACAGATTATGTCAAATCGCGAAAACATTAAAACCAGTGTAGCATCATTCTCCTTGCGATATTGGACGACAGTCATGCGGCACGGCCCAACTACTGTACAGACTAAATACAAACATTCAGGCCCGGTGCACAAGAGTTTTCATTGGCTCAGTCTTATTGGAATACGCCAATAAGGACAGAACGACAAACGTTATCAAGTTAGCATGCTGCATTGAAGCCTAGCTAACAGTAAACCAGCACACGTGTGGATGAACTGACTCTGTTCAGGCGGGTCCGCGGTGGTCGAGGGGTCAGACCTCTCGCCTCCCACCTAGGCGATCCGGGTTCGATTCCCGGTAGTGTCGTACCGGACGATGTCGCTGGTTGGCAGGTTTTCTCGTGGACTTCCTGCTGCTCCATACTCACTCATGCCGTCTCTCACCAGCGCTGAAGACCTCCATGTTAAGCGCTGACCAACATCTCTGCAGTATATTTAGTCAAATGTAAGTGATAAAGTGTCGCGAAATATCGTTGGTTTATTAGTTGTAACGCTGTAGGTTCGGAAGCGCAGCAGAGTAGATATAGCATTCATCGTAAAAGCATTGCTACATGACTAGTTCGCAGCGCAGACTTGAGGAAGTAGAGGAACACAAACAACGCAGACGGTTTTTATTTTTATTTTTAAAGTAGGCATAAAGTCCAAGAAACACACACACACATCTCTGTCTTACGAATTCGGTAGGTATTTTTTCAGGTAGAGCCGTCTAGAAAAGCCTTTCTGTTAGGTTCCAACCTTGTGTTTCTAATAACCTCACTGCTATTAAAAACTATACATGCATCGTTTGAAGTGTCTTCAATTCATGCGCGAGGTAGGTAAATATTGTTTTTCAAACAAAGACTGAAACCGATCAATTGAAAACATTAAATAAATGTACTGGCCATATTCTATGGAAATTGCTGTTAACTTACTATGAAACATACTTATTTCAACAGAAATAATAATTAATGTTTTGCTAAATATTTGAGTAACAAAAATTTATTCAAATATCATTATTGCAATAATTATAAAAATCATGCGTTTTACTTTCGAAAATAATTAGGCCTAAAAGAAAAAAAAAACAAAAAAGCTGGCCATAACTATTTAAAATATTGTTATAGTTTTTGTTTACAAAATTAATTTTCGTATAAGCTATATAAATGCAAGATCGATGCCTTAAACATATAAAGCCCGATAGTTGAAAATGTGCAATGTATGTATTTAAGTAATGTTGTGATTTTGTGAATTTAATTTTATGTAATAATTTTATCATCATTGTCAGTATTGTTTTTTGTCTTTTTACCTTCTAAGTTAGATTTCATTGACAGCTATGTAGGCGTCCTGCGTAAGAACACAGTATTATTGCTGACATTTAGTGCTTTTTTGTAAGAGTACTTATGTAATACGATGGGTAAGCTGGCGTAAGATTTTAATTACCGGGAAAAGAAGTACAATGATTAAGTACTCTTGTGACAGGGGATTCACTGTGGTTTTTCTGAGCAGGACAGGCACGTATTATACTAGACATGGGGAATAGTTTAGTTTAAATTAGTAATCTGCAATTTTGTCAAATCCAGTTTCATTAATCTAGTACCCGAACGTGCTTATACGTATTCTGAGAAACTTCCAGCCTGGTTCGATACATGCTTTGACAGTTATTGGCAATTAATGATAGCATCACTTTGCAGATTGTATTTTACGCGTCTCGATTGTGGCCACTACACTCAACCGACATTTACGTCTTACGTGTAAAGCTGACGTTAATTAAATACTGGTAATTATTATACTACGGATCTGCCATAATTTAAAACATAGAATTATTTCTGATACTTATCTATGGAATGCCTTGATACTTCTAGTGTTGCATGTATGTTTAGCTAACTACGAGTACCACAGATCAGCTTGAGGACGCTCTGCACCGAAAATTCGTAATTTTATAATAATGTACTAAACACTGTCCAACTCTAACACATTATATTAGTAGCAATTTCCCACAAATTAAATACTGTCCTGTATAACAGTTTTCAATCAAACACATGTCAAAAATTTATTTTACCATTTTTGCTACTGGCCCAAAGTAAAAATTATTCAAACAATACATGCAATTGTTTTGAGTGCAAGCAATATCGCCTTTGTTTTTTCACGTAAAAATAGTATTTTATTAAACTATAAGTAATCAAAAAATTATGTTCCAGAAATGTTTTAATACAAACAATTTTCACTTGAAATCACAAATGTGTCATTCTGCAGCTTAATAAATTTACCTACTGTCTAAATTATTTCTTAGTATGGTTTGAATAGTTTTTACTTTGGGCAAGTAGCAAAAATTGTCAAATCGCAATTTCGACATGCGCTTGTATACGAAAACTGTGAAACCGAAAATATTTATTTTGTGGAAAAAAAATGCAATGTGCGAAAGTTAGATATATTTGGTAGAATTATAAAATTACGAATTGATCTGTGCAGAACGCCCTTTATTTATTTTTTAAAACACTGATATATACTTTTATAATTTCATCGGATTTTATGAATATTATTGACCCTACCGTGGCTTCATTTCATTTTCTTTTTAACTGTGTTGTAATTGATTTACATTGTTGCCACGGAGAGAGTATCACATTTTCATCTGGTTTATTTGACTTAAATGAAACTTTTGAAAACATATTTCACATAGTAATGTAAGTTTTTTCCAATAAATTTCCTCTGTTTACTTATTAATATCTGTCATATTTTATTCGTTAATATTCCATTGTAACAATTCAATAAATATGTGTTTTTAATTTTCGTATAAAAGTTTTTGAGACAAATGCTTATTTGGAATTTAACGCTCACCACTAGACAACATTAAGAATTTTTTGTATCTTGTTTAGTTTATAGAGTCGATTATTAGAGGTACGTCAATTTCGCGGATTCATCTGGCAGTAGCCTAGATTGCTTAGTCCTGTACACGCTCTGAATACAGTTGATTATTCATTAGAATGCAACATTACAAGCAATAGCTCTATGAATTATTTCCTTATTTACTACTGGATTGCATTAGTCAAATGCGTTTCGTGACAGCCGCCAACTAATCACACACGTGATAATGAAGTATATATTTTTGGCGTTCAACCTGACTTGGAAAGTATTTGCGAAATTGACGTACCTCTATCGATTATATTGCTCCTGCGAACACACCTTGTATATTAATTTTGATCCATTGGAATGCTAATATCAGCTTCACGATAGATTTCTTTTTTTTTTTTTACAGTACAGTGAACAATGTTATTTCAAGCGTTATGATAAGAACTCTAGATATTCAATGCACTGTGGCCTAATACAAGTGGGGAAAGGAGTGAAATTGATTGTGAGCAGGCCATCCTGACAGTACGCTCTCCCAGTGTAGGGAGCTCATCTTCCAGAATGTTAGATCATTACAGTACTGGAGGCCGCACATTTAACGACACTGCAGTACATTTGGTTAGCAGAAAAGGAAATTTCACGCAAAGTGACTTAAAGAATTCTTGTCTACAGCTGTACATGTATCTTACAAACGTAGTTCCCTGACGTCTAGTCAAAGTCGCTTATAGTTATACAAAGCGGAAAGGCCTAAACTTAATCGGTATCTTTCTCATTGTAGTGCAACGAGAGGTGCCAGTGCATTCTGCTCTAACTTGTTCAACATACTACGTGCACATATGCAGCTCTGTGGTATGGTTATTGGCAGCACGTCCGTTGTGTAAAGGCATAGCTCATTCGACTGTAGCAATGAGTATAAGGTTGTTGCGACACTCCAGGTGTAATCATGAAGCAGATCTTCAGTTGTGCCAGTAAGGCATTGATACAAGTTGCTACACAATTCATTTCACCTAAAATCACAGGCTTTATTCATACGTTACATAGACTGTGTATTTCTATTTATGAAGAAACTGTTCATGTTTGCCGCAGTTAAACATTCGTTGTTCTGAAAAAATAAAATCAGGTTGTAAAATAGAAGCAGAACCACTTTTGACGTTCACGACTGCAAGAATCGCAGGGAGCTGTAAGCACGTAAGGTCATTTATAGGAACATACTTTCCCTGGGTCACTGTTTCCATGACCGATATAAAGCTCGGACGTGATTGGCTGGAACACAGGTTGTTGCGCGGAGGTAGTGGTTTATGGGAGCGAGCTCGCTCGTCACTCCTGTGGTATCCCTAGGTGAAGGGTCGAGGGGGTAGGTTCTGCACCATCACCCTAGCAGGTTTATGTCCCAGGCCATCAGCGCACTTCCCCTACCGCGTAGCTGTTATCTGCGTCTGCCTGCGATTCAATTTGAAACCTCTCCCATTTTTCCCGTATCCAGCCTCCCCATTGGTACACGTCGCTGGCTGCCATTCACGATCCACGTGACATCGCGGCCGATACTGCCTCTCTGCGATCACACGTAGTTCTTTATGGCCAGAGTTAATTCAACCCACTTTAATTGCTGTACTACTCTTTAAATCCCTTCCAGTCTTCGGCAACTGAATAATTTCAGGTAGTACTAAAATCCTAGTATGTATGCCGACATATATATATATATATATATAATCATGTACTAAATTTTTTCAGTTTATATAAGTCTCGGTTGGAGTGTTGTTGAAATGTTGTTGACTGTGATGTGGGAAGGTGAGAGATCTGGTTATTTCACAAGCAGTGATCGCCTTTGTGCCAGGCCCGCTGACTAGGAAGATGCCTGACTGATGCGGGTCAACCCCTTCTCCTAGAAAGAGAAACAGTTCTTCACCTGGCAACAAGGGGCGTTAGTTGTGACACTCAGTGCCCGGGTGTTGGTCACACTGGGGTTACTGGCCAGAACTTTGCTGATTTGGCAAGAGGGTTCGCATTGACGGATGGTCGGAAGTCATTTTTTCGGAGAGTTGGTCATTGTCGTCTGCCAGGGTAAGAGACATGTTGTCGGGGCCGCATGCCTGATGAGACATGTTGTCTGGGCCGCATGCCTGATGAGACATGTTGTCTGGGCCGCATGC
>PNEQ01068682.1:0-21778 GCA_003012365.1 Medauroidea extradentata | reverse complement strand
GAATGCGAGAGATGATTGTGACACCAACATTAGTGATAATCTATCTTGATCAGATCAACTTGCAAAAATTTACCGATTTTCATATTCCAACTTGCTATGCTTAAAACACAAACGCTCCTCGCCACATGTAGCTGAAATAGTAATCTTACAAAAGTTAATATTTACTGTAATTGATTACTGAAATGTGAAGTTTAAGATGATATCATTGATAATTTACCAGCAAAGTTACAACGCGTATAAAATGAATGTGCTCTATTTGTGTTTGGTTAAAAACCTCGTGGCAATATCTTGGAATATTTTAAGAAACTTGACTCGCTCTAATTACAAGAGAGTCGCTTACGTTGCCTACTTTATAGTTTAGCTCCTAGTTACAAGATGTCATCACTACCAGAAAGAAGGCCTATTACTTAGTGGCCAGGTAAAAAGTAACTGAGGGATTTTCATAGTTATGACATGGTTTCTAATGTATCACAGCTGTCCATTCCCAACTATAAATCACAATCTCTCCGAAAATTCTGAACAGTCTTTGTAGTACGGACATGTACACTGATAACCTTTGAGCGTGTGCAGTTAGTCAACACATCCACCTTTCATGCTTTGCCGTTACAGTCTCTTTAATGCTCCCTAGTTGGATATTTCAAATTTATTTGTATTATTTCACTTGTCATTAATATTAATTTTATTCATTTATAATTAATATACCTATACGTGGTATTTAGTTAATTTTATTGTTGGGATTTTAATAGCCTATGTTTGTGTACATACGAAATAAATAATTTATGTGTTGGTTATCTAGGCTGTCCGGCTAATAATTAGAGGAACTAAATATTTCTGTTTGCTCCAATAATATCTTAAGACTGCATTTGGTCACTATGATGATTTACGTTGTGAATGGGTTATCACGCCGGGTGTGTCAGTTGTACAAAAATGTATTTTTTACATTTACAATCTAATATTATATATATATTTCTTATTTCAATGTGTTAAATTATCTTATATTTTGGTCATTAGTTGTTTGAAAGAAATTTTTACTTTTCATTGATTTTAGTTTTGTGCTTATAGATCCTAATTATTTTAAACGTTTAAGCTTCGGCACAAATTTAAATTTGTAGTGTATCAAATCACCGCATTTTTCGATGGGCATCCTCTGTTGAAAGAAAGGAATAGTTAAGGACAAATGACAGCCGGAACAGTGCGGAATGGAACCGTCATTAATTACTAACTTAATGCCACACCGTAAAACTAGGCAACTTTTGGAATCATTTCAAAGTTTTCTGAAGTGTTCACTTATGAGGAGACAAAGAGGTCTTACCGCACTGGAAATACTTTTTTTTTTTTTTTTTTTTCGATCTTTATTTTGTGAATATTCTGAACTCCTGAACACGAATGGGAATCTTTTACAATGGTGAGCTACGATGCAGTAAAGCCGATGTAATTGTACGTAAAACTGCTGAAGATTTTCTCCAGAAAGTTTCCTCTCAACTTAAATGACTGTGCACTAATTGTGGATACTTGCTACTAAATAAACTTAACCAAAATGTTGACGATGAAGATAATTTGACTTCATAATCTATTGCAGGTCGCCGAGGTTGTGTTCTATCATTGTATTCCTTCTTGGAAAAAAAATAGAGAAAGCAATAATATACTTTACGAAGAACATTTTAATCGGAATGGAAATTCCGCTTTAAATATAATTTTCCCAAAGGAGGATTGGCATAGCTCTAATTTACCTTCCGTTGTATAATTGATTCTCTCTATACTTATCGTTGTAATTTGTTACTTGTTGTATCTTCTTAATAAAGTGAAAATTAGTTTCAATAGAATGATGAGCACCACGAATTTTAAATTTTATGTAAGTCTAGTTGCAATTTTGTACTGAATGGTGCATTTGATTTTTCATTATCAGAAGAAATTACCGACGATATACTAAACTGTCAAAATTTGTTAGTTTTGATCAAAAGAGTTCTTACACACACACACGCATATATATATATATATATATATATATATATATATATATATATATATATATATATATATATATATATATATATACATATATATATAACTTTTATCGTATTTTTTTATAATCTATGGACAATGCATACAAATTTTAAATTACAATTTCAGGTTTACAGCATACATTTTATCCGTGTTAAGGTTATAGAACGAAATTGTTTTTAATCAGTATTGTGTAGACTAGATGTTTACTTTAAATATTTACTCAACAATTTTATTTTTTTAATAAGAAATTTGAGTTTTGACTCTGGTATTATTTTGGTATGAAAGGAAATAGTATCACAAAGTGCGAGTGTGGCCACACACACCCTCCACACACTCATTGATTCATGTTTATTAGTCCACGTGCAGCCTATTACGTGTAAAACGTAATACAGTATTTATCATTATTTTTAATTGTTTTAATTTTTTTATTTGTACGAGATATGGTTTGTTTTGTAGGGACATATTGTGACAATTTTTTACTGTAAGGAAAATTTTTTAGCTTTCAAAGATTTTGTGTTTAAAGAACCATATTAAAGTCAAATTTTGCAAAACACGGTTTTATGCATCAAAAGAAAACCTATTTATTTACCGAAATTAAAAAATTCACACTGAAGGACAGTGCCATGGACTATGACATGACATACATAAATACTACATTGATTATTATTTTGTATTATTAAAATATTTTTAAAAAGTTAGTTATTTTTTATTTTAAATTCATTTATTTTAATACAGAAAGTGAATGCGGTTTGTAAATATGTAGTGTCATAGTCCACGGCACTGTTCTTCAGTGTGGATTTTTTAATTTCGGCAAGTAAGCTGGTTTTCCTTTAATGCATAAAACTATTTTATGCAAATTTTGACTATAATATGCCACAATACCAAAACTATGAAAGCTAAACAATTTTTGTTAGAGTAAAAATAGTCACAGTATTTGCCTACAAAACAAATCATGTCTCGTACAAATAAAACATTTTTGAAACAACTAAAATTTGGCGGGAACCGCACCTTTAAAGGATCTCTTTGAGTACACTATGTTAGTAGTGCGGCCATCAAGTGTTGGGATAATAGAGTTGTGAGTTGAGCTTACTCTGCAGCAGACTAAGATAGCTGGCCAAGCGAAAAAACTGTGCAATGTATGTCCCTGAAACTCTTAACGACTGAGCCAGCCCTTATTTAAAGTCATACCAAAATAGAACTTGAATGTGGGATGGTATTCTTATAGTATAAGCAGTATACGTGGTGTAGTAACTGATTTACATTGAGTTCAACAATTGATAGCTGTACCCTCAATACGTAACGTCGCAAGACAATTAAATATACATGAAATATTCATTTACTGGGTACACAGAGCATGTACAGTCCATTCCATGTAAGAATTTCGTAATTTTGACAGTCCATGCTACCAATAATTGCAACACGTACAAGCACAAAATACAATTTAAAATCGCCGAACGTAATCGTATGGCCGATGAAACAGTAGTGGCAGCCCTGAACAACAAATCGGTTAAATTCCATCGCCGATGTTGAAAGTAGTGTGTATTATTCGTGAAAAATAAGTAAGCATTTTGGAGGAAACGTAATATAATAACATGGCTCCGTACCCAACATTACTCAGGCAACTATTTTATTATATTTAAACTGCGTCATTTCTATAACTATTTTACAAACAACCGCACCATTATCAGTCGATCTGTACTGGCAACCAAAACGAATGACGGCCATGTTGCGAGATTGAACTTAGGCTTTTCGTGTGTTCGTGTGTGTTTGCGATTCTTATAAGGTGTTATTTCAATATTATTGTTACAAGTTTGGAAGCACAAACTTTACACGTGGGCAATACCCATGAGTTCTTTCGGGATAGAGATCTTATAATTATAAATAAAATAGTTGAATTAAGTATTGGCTTTAATAGCTCACAAAGCTACGAAATACACAAAACAGTAATCAACTATAACTCTCACAACACAATTAGTTATGCACACAATTATTCCTGAGTCACAGACACGTTAATTAACTTTGACAATTAAAGCACAAAAATGTCTACCATCAATTAATTAAACAGTACAAATCACAATAAAATTCAGTCCTATATCCAATCAACAGTATTTCAAGTAGTGACAGTGTACAACCTTAATAGTCCGCCGTGGTGATGAATCGCCGTGTGCTGCGCAGGACCCCGAGTGCACCGCTGTCTTCACTCTTGAGGTCTTCGTTTCGACTCCCGTCGCGTACCTCTTCTTCGCCTGTCAGCCCGCCGCTGCAGTCCTCTTGGTTCGTCCAACACTGTTCCGAAGGTAGCCACCTGCCGCCTCACAGTAGACTCTGACGTCACCAAGATGTCTTCACCAGTCTCTCTCCACAGGCGTAGCACCTTCTTCTAGCACTACCAATAACGAACTCTCTCCCAATGTGCCGATTCTGTGGTTTTATGCTCCTCGAAACAGTCGCATTACAGGGGTCTAAAATTAGATATTTCATCATGTTTCGGACGAGATTCGAGTCACGTAGGCCGCTTCGCAGGGCAAAAACGCAGTTGGGACAGGTATCTATGACGTAGTTTCGGCGGGATTCCCACTATGAGACACTCGGGCTTTGAGTTATGGGCCAGCCCTCAAGGTGTTTCGACACAGGCCCCATCCAGCCCGCCCTCAGAAACATGGCATGCAACACTATATATGTGTGTGTGTGTTGGTGTGTGTGTGTGTGTGTGTTGGTGTGTGTGTGTGTGTGTGTGTGTGTGTGTGTGTGGTAGCAATACAAAAATGATCCCGAAAAAAATCAACGTGGTGTAAGTCACGAATTAAAAATATTATTTAAAAAAAAAAGGTACATTGTAACGAGATCGTCACAGGTTTTAAAGTTTATTTATGTTTAATGATAATAATGGACTGAGAAAGACTTTGCTATTAAGGAAAGCATCAGAAGTTTTAGTGTTTTGACAGTTCCCACCTTACTATAGTAATTTTTGTTCAACTTAATTAATTTAATGTTATTATTGTTTTGTGTTAGATTAAGAAAATCTGTCACTCCTAGTTATTTGTAATTGACGTTAAATTATCAAAAAGCTATTTAAATTTGTTACGGAATTTCTGAAAACACTCTTATAACTTTTCTTCTTTGAAAATATTGCAAATATTTTATGAATATGTTAATATTATCCTAGTTTTGCATAATTGTTTATTTAAATATTTTCTGAATTCATTCTAACATCTGCTAAATAATTTTAATGTAAATTTGAAATACTTGTTTAAAATGTTTTACTACCATATGATTGTACATAGTATAAGTACAGCTTAACTTACCAAGTATAGACAATTATTGTACAAGGACAATATGGGAAAGTCAGAAGAAAAACAGGAGACACGTTATTTGATTCCAGTTCACGCCAATATGAGCGCTGTTCCTTCTACAGTAGCACATTGCTCTATGGGCAGTATTAGTTTTATATTTTGTTATTTATAAATTGAAATGTAATCATGATTTTAGAAAATAATTTTGCTCTTTTAGTTATAATTTTGATAAGATAAAATTTTAAATACCTATAAACACATTCTAATACTATTAGCCTAAGAGGAATTTAGTCGTAAATATATAAACACCATAGAAAATAGAGATGTAAGAATGCAAATTTTGCTAGTGTTTCCAGTTCACGCCGTTGATAAAATGTCTCCCGCTTCAACAATGCTAAAATGCTGTACTTTCCCATATTGTACTTGTACGATATTTGGTATAGCGTAATTATCTGTTCCAGAGAGGTTTCTATGAGCAGATTACAGGTTTTATACCTCTTTTGTTGATTGGTTGCCAAGGCAACGGCTTCCAATTTGGAGAAGAACATAGATTATATGCTTTTTTGTACAGAGCAAAGAGAGTTCCCTGAATTTTGCTAGGTGAAGCATGCAGCAGAATCGGCCCAGGAGAAAATGGAACATTTTCAGTTCTGCCGTCAACCTAAGGTTAGGCTTGGGAACTCAATAGATAGAGGACAGTATGTCCGTCAGTTTTAGGCCATTTTGAGAAGAGGCCCGTCATCAGTAATGTAATTAGGCTAATTTTTTAAGTGTCATGAAGACGACGAGACCTTCAGACTACATTGTAAGGATAGCCATGTTGAATATGTATGCCTGTAGCGTCCCCACGCTTACCCTTCTTGTGTACAAGGCCGACCATTCCAAATATTGACTTCGATATTCAAATCAAAATTTATTTCATAAAATTTTCCATCTACTAATTTTAAATGAGTTTGGTGTGCCTAATTTTTGCCAACAAGCTCAAACTCAAGAGGTCCTGTTTCAGAATATCGTGTAAACCGACTGAGCAAACATACATACTTGAACTTAAATTTAAATTTTATCCCTAGCCGAGGAATTTTAATAGAACCTAGTATCAACTTTAACCAAACTCAAGATATTTTCTACTTTATAGTAAATTGTGTCTAAACTACGTGTTTGACCTAGGGTGAGATATATTATAATTTTTCTTTTTTATTTATTTTCATTTTCTTCAATAAACTGCTCTATCAATTGAGATGTGGTGCCTATGCTTTAATGACGAACCTACAAGAATCTACATTGTGGTAAGAAAAGGAATCTCATGCAAATAGAAATTATCTTACAAATTAATCCCTAAACGTAAAACAACTTATTTAATTTACATGTTTGTACATTTTTGGGCCAACTATTACATAGCCTGTTAAAATCTTCCGAGATATGAAATCGAAATAAATACTGGACTTTCAGAGGAGAGCTAGCAGTGTAGAATTATGTCATGTTCAAAGTGACACAAACACTAATTCCAACAGCTATGAAGGCACTGGTGGTTTCACATCTGCATGATGCTCACTAAATATAGCAATACAGCATGTTTTCTGTCCAGGACTGACTAAGGATATTGTACATTATGAGCATAATAGTGCAACTTGTCAGTAACTCCAATTGGGATCCTCTTCAAGAATGTCTTGGCGAAGAAGGAATCCCCCATAGTTGATGGATCGATGTCTCTTCTGATTTATTTCAATTCAAGGGAAAACATTACTTGATCGTCACCGGCAGTTTCTCAGGATATTTAATAACATTGTCTATCTACCTCCATGAGGCAGGACGCGTATGAAATGTGTCTTTGGCGCTATATTTTATGTGTTTCTAATTTATTGTTACATAAATGCTGATGGACTACCAGTACATTTCCCAACGTAAGTCTCGCAACCCTTAAATGTCGAAAATCATGTATTTTTTTAGCGTTAAACATCACACAATCCGCACACTTGTGTCCACTACACAAACAAAATCCGTAAATAAAAGAAAATTATGCAAAATCGACGCCGACACCCCATTTGTTTGAAACCAAAAATTTCTAACACTTTTTTTTTCCTTTGCGTATCGGTAATCTGTCGCGCATGGTAAACAAAAATGCGTTATGTTTTCACCAAATTATTTTTAATGACGATATTTTTTGCTATCTGCAGAATTGGAAATGTCTTAAAAAAAAAGTTTATAATTCCTCTAAATCTGTGCCATGTACGGTAAAAACACATGATGGTGTTTGTTCAACTTGTAAAGCACATTACAAATTTTGACTAAAAACGAACATTTTGGTTATTTTTATTGGATTTTAAAAATTTTAATGGAGTTTTGATCCATCTCTTTTCATGTGGTGGGTTTGCATCCAAACCCAAGATGTTTTTGATTTGTACGTCGTCGTTTAGCTATTGTTTAGGTCAGTATTTTTCAACTAAGCTACGCAGCATAGATCATACGCAATACTACGTATATGTGAGTTTTGTTGTGTGCACTGCATTCTCGTTGGTAGACGTCCAACTTTAACAACGTGTTTCTAACTCATGATACAATAATCTGAATTCATTATCTGGTTTCTTTAGCCATTACACCACTCACGCCTAATCCAATTCACTGAAATGGGAATATTTAACAAATCTGAACGTAGTATTTAATAGTTTAAATTATATCAACAAGGCAGTTTAGTTCGTAGGAAAAAAAATAATAGTTAGAATATTGTTTATTTTCTGTAATCTTTTAATTTTTCGCTGTTACTATGTTATGCCCCAATGGACTCAAAACAAGTATGCATAACATTTTTACACTTCATACATATTTACACAAAAAGGAATTATTTAAACTTGTAGACATGTTTGACTTCGTTTTTGTATGCTAAAGTGATTTTAACTTTTCGTATTCTACAAAGCAGACACTTTTCTAGGTGCTAAAATAATAATAGTTCATTTGGGATATTTTCCTTTAGCGGAAAAGAGAGAAGAGATATATGGCGATATTAAGTTATGCGTGGTGCAAGTAGCTAATTTCACATTGAACTGATCCAAGCGACATCAAACTAGTTGCCAGGCATAGAGGTTATATTCAACTACAGAGGAAAAAATTATTAAGAGCTAATTATGTGTATATTTTTATAAATTTTCACGTACTTTATTGGTTCAGTGTAATTATAGAAGCGTCACAAATAATTAGCATAAATTTATAATACAGTGGGAACTTTACAAACTATAACTAACATAGAACTAACAGCATGCATAACTTAATGATTTCTAATAATTTTGGGACGAGAAGGTTCAATAAGTCAATTGTCAACGATAAGTTGGAAGGCAGAAGCGCCTTTCCAAAACAGCCTTGAAAATTATTGTCATAAAAAGGTTAATTTAATTTCTAACAAAACTATTTACATTGTACAAAATCGATAACCATCGATGAACAAATAGTGTATATTATATGAAATTTTTTCTAAACAATTGACGGAGGGGGCAGTGTGAAGTTGGCCATCCCAAATATAATTGGCTAATTAAAGACACATACTATATCGAACAAACTATTTTTATTGCGGAACAAATACTAACTTATGAAGAACCCGCTGTCAATATTTCGAGAAAATTCTAAATATAAAGGAGGGCATCTTCCCCCCCTATTAATTTAAGTAGCTTATTAGTTGCAGTAAAAATTCGGAACTAAAAGTTTTTATTCCGGAACAAACGATATTTAACGAAGAACTCACGCTGTAAATATTTTCGAATCTTTCATAGCATTTGAAAGTGTGAAGTCGCCCCCCCCCCTACAATTTAATTACTTAATTAGTGGCAGTAACATTTTTAAACTATCGGTTTTTATTTCTGAACCGACATGATAACTAACGAAGAACTAACACTGTGAATATTTGAGAATTTTTCTGAGAATTTTTTCGAGGGGAAGGGGGGGAGTGCGTGCCAAGTTGGCCCGCTCAAATTTAATTTGCTATTTAGTGAGAGTACATTTTCGGATCTAACGATTATATTACGGAACTAACGATAACTAACGAAGAACTAACGCCATGAATATTAAGAGTTTTAACCGGGCAACTAGGAATGGGGCAGTATGATGTTGCTCCCCCCCCAACCCCCTAAAAAAAATTTATAAGCTTAGCAGCGCCAGTAAAATTCTGGAACTAACGATTTTATGCCGAAACAAATGATAACTAACGAAGAACTAACACTATTAATTTTTCTGAATATCATCTGACCGTTTGGGAATGGGACAGTGTGAAGTTGGCCCAACCCTTAAAAACATTATTACTGGCAGTATAATTTCAGAATAAACGACTTTAACTGCGGAACAAACGATAACTAACAAATATCTAACGCTGTGAGTATTATGCAATTTTTCTGATTATTTGGAGGGTAGTGTGTAGTTGCCCGCACACCCCAAAATTTAATTAGTTATTTAGTGGCCGTAAAAATGTGTAAATAGTGCATTTTATTGCGAAACAAACTATAACTAACGAAAAACTAATGCTGTAAATATGTAGAAATATTTCTGAGCGTTTGGGAGGAGGGTAGAGCAGTGTGAATTTGCCCCTTTCTCCTTCCACCCAATTATAATAACTAATTATTGTAATTTAAAAAATAGGAACTAACTATTTTTATTGCGTAACAAGCTATAGATAACAAAGAACTAACGTTGTAAATACTTTGAAATATTTCTAAGGCTTTGGTAGGCAGTGTGCAGTTGCCCCCAAAATTGCAGAACAAACGATAATTAACAAAGAACTAATGTTGTGAATTGTTTTCTCCTTCTGAATGTTTAGGAGCATTATTGTGATATTGGCTCCCCAAATTTAATTAGCTAATTAGTAGCAGTAAAAATTTGGAACTAACAATATTTATAATGGAACAAAAAATAACTAACGGGGTGAATATTTTGTAATTTTTCTTAGCCTTTAGGAGGGAGTGGAACAGTGTTAATTTTCTCCCACAATTGTATTAGCTAATTAGTGGCAATTAAAACTTAGAACAAACGATTTTTATTTAAGAACTAACGATAACTAAGAAAGAAGTAACGCTGTGATTATTTTCTAAATTTTTCTAAATATTTAGGTGGGTTAGTGTGAAGTTCCACCGCCCTCTGATTTAGTTAGCTAATTGTTGGCAGTGAAAATTCGTAACTAACTATTTATATTGCCAAACAAACGATAACCAACCAAGAACTGATGCTGTGATTATTTTGAACATTTATCAAGCGTTTGGGAGGAGGGTAGTATGAAGTTCCCTCCTCCAAATTTAATTAGCTAATTAGTGGTAGTATACATTTGTATCTAACGATTTTACTATGAAACAAACCATAACTTACAAATATCTATCGCTGTGAACTATTTGACATTTTTCTGAGCATTTGAGGGGGGGAGGGGGGCAACTTTAAAGACGTCCGACCTGCCTCGTCGGGAATTGAGCCAGAACCTTTTTGTTGAGAGACGAGAGCTTGACCCTCTCAGCCGCCACTGGCCCCTAGACTGAATTACATAGAGTCTTTACACAATACTAATATACAATTCGATCCTTCGCGCTGCTTGAGGGACTCTTTAAAAGTCATTGTCTAACTATTCACACTGTTGCGTGCACTAGCGTAGTTAAATAAAAACCCAAAATACTACTCTTGTGTTAAAAAGGTAAACACACGCATGAATCATTGTTACAGAAACACTATATTACGTAAGCCAGATGCCAAGACCATAAGGGCATGACACATGAGTGACATCTTATTCTTAGAATAAGGCTACAGCACAAATCAATAATACCGGACTTCGAGACTTTTCCATTCGACCTGTAATATGACACACTTATGAACCTATGATTACCTTATCAAATATTATTTTGTTCTTGACTTTGTCCGTAAGATAACCTTAAAAATCGACGATTTAAAAACATAAAAAAAAATATGTTTCAAATTTAATCACCTGTTGGTTTAAGCGTGTTAAAATAAAATAAAATAATTACTATGATGTCATTCGTGGTGGATTTTCTCGGGGGACGTCAGGTTCCCCGGACCCTTCATTCTGGCGGTGCTCCACACTCACCTCTGGTCACTCCTTACCAGAGTTAAATACCTAGATTTTACGCGCTGAGAAAAATCTCTTCACTTACTTATATTAATACAAAATCAAAAATGTCAAACGTAGGCATATATTCGTTTCGAATCGGATATGACGTAGTGCTTAGCACGGCCTTTATAAAGCGTGAATGGAAGTTACATTACACATAACATGATTAACTACATTATAATTCTTTAAACGCAATGCGGATTCTAAAATATTTGTATTTATTGATGTTAACATCATTCTCGAATGAGTGTAAAACATGTTCGTCTTGTTAATAAAACATTGAATACTGAGTTTTTATTAATAATTTCCAACATTACAATTTTCAACATTCCCTTAAACCAATTATTATGAAGCCATGTATAAATTCTTTTCGTATGTTCACGAACTTGAATACATTACTCTAAAAAATAAGTATAAATTTTGATTATAAAACTCTAGTTCCTAGTAAATACAATACGATTTTGTGCATAGGCAAATGCACCCTATACAACTAGTTATTTTGACATCATAATCGAATTTCTGTTGAAAAATTGAATAGACTCTTATTGCAGACGTTTAAAAAGTTTTTTATACTTTCATGACCTGCTTATCAATAATAAATAAATAAATACATAAAATCTTATGGCGTCTCACTATCAGAGCAAAATACTTTCGATGACACGTGAATCTGTTAAGACAAGAGTGCAGACCTGTGAACTATCGAACATGAATAGATTGAGGGTGAGCGAACTAGTTTGCTTCTAGCGGGGACCGTGTTCTATGCCGACCACGGTAATAAACACTGGTGTGAGAAAATCCGCTATACGGAGCCATCCGCTTGAAAATACTTCTCCTGTGACGCAAGACATAGAGTTGAAACTGCGTCTTGTGATCAATAATAGTCCTAAAGTGTTTATCCGGGCACACAATAACTTCTGTGGTCACATGATTACATCAACAACGACCGTAGCACAGTCATAGAATTGTATATTACGTTACATTAAAACTACGAAAGTTTTGAGTCGACAGCAAGCTGGTTTTTGTAAATTAAATAAAAAGTTATGACGCCAAGTAACGGTTATTGGCAGTAATATATTGCCGTCATACATAAGAAAGTACTCGAAGAAGTCTAAATATATGTATGTTACGTCTCGTACCCTACGCTAAAACCTAAGACTTGCGACCGACGAAATGTTATAAGAGCCGGTGATAACGGGTCCTGTTGGCGGCCGCTAAACTGTCACTGGCCGACAAGATGAATTATTAAAATACCGGCACTCTACGTCCTGTAGTCGTCAAGGCCACTATAGGCCTAATGTGTGTATATCGCGCGCACAGAACCAGCGACTATCTTAATTAAAACGACAATTTTGTTTGGAATATTGATTCAATGTATTGAGGTTGCCTAGAAACTCACAGTATTGATACAAAATCATTGGATAAACCCACGGTCTAAGAGGAAGAGGTCTTGACACTGCCTATGCTCTCCAACAAGAGAAAGTGACCCCTTCATGTCGCCGAGCACTAGTAGTCATTTGGTGGAAGATTTGTCTTGTTTACATCTCGCGTTTCAACATTTTTGCAATTATTTACATAAAATAATGTTAATAAGGTAAGTTGTGTAATAAAAAATGTGGCTATTACATATAATGGTTTATTGGACCGTGTTATTTACACAAGAAAGGCCAGTAGTTTCTTTTCTTTCTAGACTAGAGATCTAGTCGGAAACAAGAAACGCCTGCAGAAGTCATATATTTACTTAAAGAAATGATAATCAAATTTGTGTTCAAATATAATGCATTTAATATTCTTGATATTTGAAAGGAATCTATGGTCAAGTGAAATGACTTCTACAGACAGAGTCAGGAACTAGAACTACTAAAGAAAGCTTATAAAATTTTAACTTTACAAAGTGGGTATTAGTGGAGTGTAAGAATACCATGACCAGATATAAAACCTGACCTACACAATAAGACTACCATGACTCGAATCGTTTTCAAAATCTCAAAACTGGGTCAGTTTCTGATTCTTAGGACGTAGATTTTCCCTGGACTGAGTTTATTGCTCCGGCATAGCTTTGAACTGGGGTCGCATAATTGGTTACCGAGAATTAAATAGCACAGTTTTCTTATACTCTGATTTAGGAAATATCTACATCTCACGTCTCTAATTCGTTCCGAGATAAACTGCAAATGTCATTCTATGTTTCGAGATTTTCAAATTTTTCTTATGACGGCGAAGTTGAAGCTTGTCTCACCAAAATTCGCCCATCCTTGACATCATATCCTTGTAGTCATGAAGGAACCGGACATCTAGTGATGGGTGGAGTACTGGGACCTTCTCTGCAGACCTCGTCCTAGAGGCGAATTCCGGAAACCCTCTAAATGTGACGAGGCGACGAACACTCTTCCGCTCGACCTCTTGGTTAGGGCATCAGGTTGGACAGTTCCTCAGGACTCGGATCTTCTTCCAGCACATCGAACGGAGACGTCTTCTTCATGCGGACGACCTGAACTTGTGACCCACGGTATTTATACTTCAGACGTTGTGAAAGTCGCGCAACAGGATAAATTTTCCAAACCAACGTGGTACTGAAGTGCAGAACCAGTTTTCACTGCAGAATGACGTTTCAATCCTCGTCTATACAGCTGGTTACCTTCCCGTCAATGGTCTACGTCCGTCGTGATATGTGGCCGAAAAACGTTCTCCCCTAATTTTTTTCCGAAAAATTCTATCACAAAACTCCTTCTTCTGTTAGTTGCGAGGTTGATGATTCTTACGCTGAATAACTTCATTCTACTATGTACGAGCACGGTCGCCTCAACGCCCAGATCAGGCAAATATCTGGTCATTAAATAAAAATAAAATTTAAATCGTCAATGGACTGTATAAATCACTCACCTGACCATGATAAGTTTACACTCAACCCATAGACAAAGTTCAAAACGTGTTCTGGCTCGGGGATAGTATTTGCATAGACAAAGTAAAAATAGACGATTCCAGTGCCGTCAAAGACTAACAAATTAAATTTATACATATCTGTAATATGAAGCAGGTGCTATGTTACAGCTGATATAGTATATACATGTTCCATGTCCATAAATGCATTGGCATGTGTGGAACTGTTTATAAAAGTAGTCTGAAGAAATATATTGTGTATTACTGTTTTAGTGAACACATTCGAACATAAACTATATTTCGTGCCCTACAAAATTTTAGAATCGTTGCAATATGCATCTACCTGTAAAAGATTGAAAAATTCAATTTTATTGTTGTAAAAAAATGTGTTCCAATACAAAATTACGTTCCCATTTTTTTTTCTTCGATGTAATACTCGCAATTCCGGTAACAACATCACATTTTTAACTAAGCCAATAACAAAAATAAGACAAATCTTCTACTAAATTACTACTAGCGCTCGGCGACAAGAAGGGAGTCACATTTTATTCCTCAGTGTCAAGACCTCTACCTTCATAGACCTTGGATAAGCCTACTGCAAATAGTCTTCACATAAACCTTTCAATAATATGCTAGAGTAAATTAACGAACTTAAAATAGATAATTTTAAAACAAATAGCCAATGTAAATTCTGAAATACAATAGTCTTGTTCTAGTGTTACGGTATGCAAAATTATTGCATTTAAAACATCTTACATAAGGTTACGATACTTACGTATATGTTCACATATTGGTCAGGTGCACGAATTTCATTTAAGAAACGATTTCAAATCAATGACGCGGCTGCACATTACTGCTGTCATGCGCTGTTATTCATTCATTAACAACATTTTAGGCTGTAGTTGCGTTTTCTGACGTGTTTCTGTAATAGTTTACGGTTATAGCTATATAGTAAATTGTACGAGGACGTAGAGGATTTGTTGCTCTCCAGTAGGCTATGTGTGTGACAATAATCCTTCTACTTAAACTGTAACTTAAACAGTAATGATAATAGCAAAATATTGTTTTAATTATCTTTAAACAATATATTCCAAACTACATACTTAAGGCAATCGATTTATGTTTCACGTAAGCGTATTTCTCAGTTATACGAATTAAATGGGCTGTTACAATTTTGGGTATATAAAAATATGTAATTCACTGATTAGCTGTGGAAGAGAGAAAGTTGAGTAACATTGGCAGCACTGTCATTATAATAATAGAGTAATACTTTGATATCCATTTTATATCTTCCAAATGAAAGACGTAAAAGTACCCATTTTAGTTACGTGTTTGCATGTTTTCCAGGACAACATATTACATCGCCAGTAAAATCTTCCGGGATATGAAATACTATCAGATATATACCAAAAGAAATAAATATGTCGCAGAGAATGGATATGAAAATTCGTTCACTGTTTAGCAATGCTTGATAACATATTGAAAAAAAACTGTATTTGTTTGTTGATAGAATTTTGTACACCCTGTAACAGAGGCGGAACAACAAGGAACGAGTCAGAAGGGTTCTGAGAGGTGGAGACTGCAGTAACCGGTGGGAGGTGCGTAGATATCAGAAAGTTGGTAGGGGACACGGCCAAAATAGGGGAAGTACGGCGGGCAAGACTCCTTCACGGGCAACTGAGACACCCCCCCTTGAATCCCATCCAGCTGAGTTTGGTCCGTCTGCATCTCAAACCGCTCTACCAGCCTAATTAGTATGTCGGTGTCCTCTACTTCTGCGGTAATTATCGCATCTCTTACATACCGGGGTAGGTGCTTCGCCAAGTGGTAGACCAGACATGACGAAGAGAACAATTGGTCCAGGAATCGACTCTCGTCGATTATCTCCCTTAGATAATCGGACATAGTCACTTCACTGTCCCGGCCATATCAACCCTGATAAATGTGGTTTACTAATTTATCCTGAACAATCGGAGACCAAAAGCGATGCATGAACGCTGCCCTACATTCGTCGTAAGTTCCCCAGCTTTCCAACACACACTGCGCCCAGTTGTCCGCAGGCCCTGCCAACCGACTCAGAAATAATTCCACTTGCATAATCTCACTACATGGAAAATTTCTGACATATTTGTCCATGCGTTTCATAAAGCGGACCGGCCTTGCACCGTCCAGCTGTACAGTAAAAACCAGGGACTAATCGGCTCACATTCGGCGGCGTGACTGTCAGTGTTCCTCCTATAGACGTACCTTGTGCGATATTTTGCGTCAATTTTTTGTGCTCTGTCTCTACGTCACCTACCTTTCGTTGTAACGAGTGCACGGTATTTTCAATACGACTCACATCGCTAGAGATGTCTTCGACGTGCGTCTGTACGACCTGAACATCGGACCTCACAACCTGAACATGAGTTTCGCACAACTCCGCGACTGTGTTTATCCTTTCGCAAATTGCTCCTCTGGCCTGCACATTCGCCTCGTTCTGCCTGTCAGTTTACCCCTGCCAGTGCACTTTAACCTCCGCCAAACGACTATCGATTTTCGCCTCTAACTCCGTGGTGTGATCCGCGAGCTGACAAACCATCCGGGCCTCGAATGTGCGAAATCGCTCATCTACTGCATTGAGCTTTTCCCCTATTACGTTCCCTATCTGCTGCATCTGACTTTGCAAGTCCTGTGATTGATTTTGTATTACTGTCATAATATTT
Source organism: Medauroidea extradentata (assembly GCA_003012365.1). NCBI lineage: Eukaryota > Metazoa > Arthropoda > Insecta > Phasmatodea > Phasmatidae > Medauroidea > Medauroidea extradentata. Next base: position 4,814 of record PNEQ01068682.1, on the reverse strand, counting down.
CCTAACAGCTCACGTAAACCTACCTCTTCAGGGCCCTGCATTTCTACCTCACTGCCGGCTCCAGACGCAGAACTGCCCCGCAGCGACTCGGTCGTCACCCTACCTCGACCTTGGCTCGAACCCGGGTCTGTAGAAACACCGTCCATCCCATCCATCTCTGGCCTTGCCCAGAGCTCTACTTCGTTAGGAATTATTGTACCAGTACCCTCCATTATTGTACTCACTCCTGTCTGCACCCGTTCCTCTGGAGACAGCCTGTCGGTGACTCGGAGATTCGACGAGCGGTACCTAGTGAGCATAATCTAGGGGTAGCATGCACAATAGCTAACACTTTCACCGCTGATATCACTCGCCACTCCCTCCTGGATCACGTCACCTGACTGCTGAAAGGTATGTTGAAGTGACCACTCACCACCTGGACAGTTTAATCGGCACCTGGGTTCGATGCTCTGCGCCACCCCATCTGTTGTCGGGTCGTCGTGAAGCCGTGATGTCTTCTATGGGACCGCTCCTCCGCTGTCCGACGTCGGTACCCTCGCCGCCAAGGACCTGTCGTGGTTCCGTCGCTGCTCCGTTCAGATGTCAGTCCGACAGCCGGTACCCTCGCCAAGCCGCAGTGCCTCAGTGGTGTGTGCTCACACGCAGCTCCGTCCTTGGGACAGTCTCTCGCCGTACGTTTACGAAGGTTGGCACCGTCCGCCATGTTTCCGCTCCCCGCGATGCTGCACTGTCTCCGTCGTAGTCTCTTATTCCGCCGCACTCCTCGCGTCGCAAAATGTTCGTCACCGAGTTATATCTCAGGGCGTGAATAAGATCAGGCCCCTAAGTTGGGTAAGCCAATCTGCGACTCCACATGGTCGTAAACGCCCTTATTCGCGGCAGGAGTCGAATAACGACCTCCCGCACCGCACTCAGGCCGCCAAACTGGCTCCTCGACCCACGGATGGTGATCAAAGCATCTGACGCTCACTCTCCTTTGACCGACAATCGGATGTGATTACACGCGCAATAAAGCGTCTTGGAAACGCACTTCTGGCAGCCTACCGAGATATGAACCCGCGGGACACATATCCACGCGTCCGTCCGCGGCTGAGTCCCGGGCTGCTCTCTCCTCTCCATCACCACCGACACACACGCCAAACGGCGATTTTCTGACGCGGCTCCCTCCAGCCAATCAGGAGCTTTGTTTAAAAATACCGACCTTCCGGCACTGCTCCGAATTCGGGCGATTACGGCCATGTTTCGTGGTGATTTTATTTCGTAAAATCACAGTTTACATTTATCTAATTTTGACATCATTCTTTCCTATAAATAACTATACTTATTGCCAAAAATATACAAATACTTAAAATTTAAACTAAACGATTGGGGGACTTGGCCGTTGGTTAGCTCTGCTCGCCCCATTCCCTGGTGGCCCCGGGCAGGCAGCAGGAGGGGCCGTCTGGCACTTTGTCACTGCTGACTACTACACAGCTCCAAATGTTTCCAGATGTGTGTGCGACTACCGCTGTCTCTCCTCTCATCATCTCCCCATTCCAAAATAAGAAATATACATTAATTTTCACAAATCATTCCAATATCATACCTATCACATAGTACTATTTACAGACAGTACAAATAAACTCGAACCAACTCTGTACTACCATTCTAACTTGTTTTACATTCCCGTGATTTGTGATACTAAAACATTTGATACTTAATTCTAATAGCCAGTCTTTAGTGATATTTATTGTGTATCGGGCTATGCCTATTACACTACATAATCAATGTGAATTTTTTTGGTTTATTTGCACCAAGTTGAAGAAAGTAGTCTTATTAGTTAAGCTTGTACATTATCGATATATGAACATATCATCCGCAGATTAGTGTACAAGTGTGTTTACTTTAAAAATAAAAATGTGACGTGGACTGTTCCGTTTCTCCTCTACCGAAGCCCGTCGTGCGCACTACGCCACCCATTTGGAACGGCTGAGGAGTTAATATCGCCTCCACATATCGGAACACCCCCGGCCACGTGGACCCTAGAGGCGGCGGCTTCCAGGCACCACCCCCGTGACGCCGGGTAGTACCTGTGTGTGCGCCGATAAATTATGTGTACCATCCATTGGTGGGAAAGTGCCTCGTTTCCTGAGTCCACCATGATAACACTTTTACAGTGGGTCACATGCTCCAACAACGTCAGAGCGAAATAGGTAACGTGGGTTATACCTAGGCATAATGGCTCAATTCCAAGGCCAGGGGTAACCTTAAATTCATTTTTTTAATTATGTTATAAAATTATGTCGATCTTAACCGTCAAATTCGTAGAAACACCCCTGCGCCTCGGACACATCTTGGACTCGCCCACGCGGCGAGCTTGACTACGTGGTGTAATTCAAATTATTTTTAAAGTAAATTAAATTTTTTTCTATTCTTAAGTAATGTCAGTGATTTGTTGTGCTTTCAAAATTAATCTAGAGCTCAAATTTATTTGGTCACAAAATTATACGGCATAATACAAAGTTACTTAAAAACTTAAAAATTTGTAGTATTAAAATATAAACAGCAAGCATAATAATTTCAAATTTACTGACTCTTTATTCTTTGTTTTTAAAATGCAGTTTGTGTTTTGACGAACGTTTGGCGTAAACCTGCTACCGACGCAGGATGCACGCCAAGCGTTCGGCAGTTGGCGATAAGCGGCGTTCGAAGGCGGTCGGCTTCGTGTTGCTCCGGCACCATCTCATCTTTGTTCAATCTTTTAGTGTGTCAATAGCGTCTTTACTTGTCTGGAACATTTTCTCTTTATTAACTTCAGTGCCGGAGGAACCCCTTCACCCCTGCAACGCATAGCGCACAGGGGCTTCAGTATTCAATGTATCACTATATCCCACGTGGTTAGCTTTTCACACGCAGCTTCACCCCCCGGATGGGCTAGGTCCGGACCCGCTTTTGTCGCCGCCATTTGAGAGTACACTGTTTGGATTACGGGGACATTCCAATAAAGCTTCACACCAGTAAGTTACGTGGTCTTTATTGGCTTGCTGTTTCACAACCATAATGTTCTGGGGTACTCAAAACATGCAGATTTTATTAAGTGTATTGTGTAATCTCAGCGCGGGTGTCCATGTGCCCTATATACCTGGCGAGTGCTTTTGTTGTGTGCATCGAAGCGTGGGGAATGCCTAAAGAGTCCCCTGCGAAACACGACGTCAAGCGGGAGGGAATTTTTAACACAGTGGCCGTCGGCCGCATGACCTAGCTCACCGAGGTGCTCGTCCCTTACACCAGACGAGCTGGCCCTACAGGGCAACCTGTCCTCGCACGCCATTGCCGTGCAGGATAAATTCTAATACTCTCTTCACCGGAGATTCATCAGTCTATTTCACCCTCACCGCGATCCCCGCTTGCGTCAATTGATTATTTTTATTTTAATGTGGTCACATACCTTGAGATTTTCCTCTTGACAAAGTACCGAAAAAAAAATATTACGCTAAGAGCGGCATTGGCACGCTTATTAAATGATCTATCATCTCTAACCCAAGTCACTGAACCAGAGAGCAAATTTTCTGTCTTACAAACAAATTCTTAGAGTAGACTTTTACGAATCTGTTACTTTTTTGTATAGGATATTTAATTACTATGGAATGAGAATGAAGATATTTTTACACATTTGAAAGCTTAAATACTGTATTAATGGCACACTAACTATTTTGGAAAAATCCCGTCATATTTTATTATTCGTAGGTGAATATATCTTGGACACATTTAATTATTTCTAAAACTTCAATTTAACATGACGTAACGCAGATTAAATGCAACTAGTAATTCACGTAAAAAATATAAACCAAATTAGTTTCATTTTACTGGCGAATATTTAATTTCACAAAATTAATTAAAAAAATATTGGAATGTTGGTAAATAACAGCATAATCAAAACTTCTTCAATTGCATTTGCATATTTTCTAAGTAGGCCGGTTTACAAAAGGTGCCCATTGATCGTACGTCCAATATTCTTTCGAATTTTGAGCATTAAGAACAAAAAATGTCAAGTCATTCAAATTCGTACACAAGACCTGGTTTTTTTTAAGACTGACTACAATTAACAGGAGGAAAAAATTTTGTTCATCAACAATGGTTTATTAATCATTTCAACAATTTTATTTTATTTTTTAGTTAATTTAATGCTTGGAAGTAGATAGGTTTGGTATGTTCTGGGACACAGGCTGCAGGCTGAGGATTTGAGGATTCGTGCCGCCATCTTGTTTCCGACAGCCATCTTGTTTCCGGCGGCCATCTTGTTTCCGGTCGCCATCTTGGATTACGTCACTTTCAAAATTTTCCAAAATTTTCAAAAATTAAAAAAAAATTTCAAAATAAAAAAAATCTAAAAATAATTTTTAAACCATCCGCTATCTTGGAATGAATTCCCACACCCTAAAATTCCCCCTCCCCCCCTCCCCCCCACCTCCAAAAATTATGTATTATTATATTTAGTTCTAGGAATGGCCACCAGGGGTTTGAGACACCATTTTTTTCTCACTTGATTCTACTCCACCTGTATACATATGTGCTTAAGGACGATGTGTAATGTACCATAAGCAGGACTCTCACCCCTATCACCAATATTATTTTAATGCATGCCTCTAGGCAGCGAGATTGACAAGTCTGGATAGGTATGATACTTCACAGTAATTGGTTTTTATTTTGTTATTTCTTTCAATTAATAATTTATTGTAATTAAGATGTTGCTGAATACCACCCTCCCCTTTTACCCGGGCTTGGGACCGGCAACACTACTACTATTCTAAAGTAGTGCAGGCAGGGTTACTACG
>PNEQ01068681.1:0-21777 GCA_003012365.1 Medauroidea extradentata | reverse complement strand
CCAATGGATGGTCGTTTTCTGGGTCCGAGGCACATATTGCGTCCACTCGACGTCGCGGGGGCGGCGTCTAGGCGCCGCTACCTCGTCGCGCACGTGGGCGGGTGTGTTCCAATATGCGCAAGCCGCTGGGCTTGATGCGCACGACGGGCTCAGATCAGGGGAGGTCAGGGACGACCCGCGTCACATACATTTGATTTTATGTCTAAATTTCGTGAACTAGTTTAACAAACTGCAATATTATTGCTTCTAAAATTCATTTAAATGCAACAGTATGATACAGTGTAGTATTTTTGTTTCAAATCGTTGGTTAAAGTGTCTAAATTTGCTACTGAAATTACTTAACAAAAAATTATGAAAAAATGCATTTACATTAGCATGTAAAATGCTCAGTAAACTGTTTCAAACAACTATTTTTAAAAGCCGAATGTGACACGTACTTTTTCGTACTTTAATCTAGCAAGTGAATGCAGTAATTAGTAAAAATTTTTATTCTGATTCTTGCTGTAATGGCTGCAAAATTACTATGCAAAGTTCGTTTAAAGTGTCAAAACATATATTAAAAAATTTTTTCTAAAAAAAATTATGTTTCTTCAATGCTTGTCATTTATGTCTAGTACAAAATAAATAATTTCAAGTTCATTTTAACATTATTTATTTAGGGAATAATCCCCCTTAAATTTGCTACGTAAGATATTTTTTGTATTGCACACTTCTCGTAGGTACTGAAATTTAGTCACCACAAAAGGAGCGATAACTAAGAGTTGGTTTATTGGTTATTTCTTGAGCGGAATTTTCTATACAAAATTTGGGTTAGTAAAATCCCAGTAGGTCTACATTGTATGGAACTTCGAATAATTACGTTACAACGATTAAAAAATATTTAAATTCGTTGATAAAATTGCAAATGAGTAAAGAATTTGCTACATAAAAAAAAAACGATAAGAAGGCGATGCGCCTCGAATCTATTTTCAAAAATACTCAGCACAGAGCATTTAGTCAAGCACCATTATCACTACACTATACTATCACATGCTTTTTGTATCTCATTATATATATTATACTGTTCTGTGCATACATGTAACGTTAAGTGCATGTTTCGTAATAAAATTAATGATTTGCTGCGATCGTGTATTATAAAATGAACAAGCATAGTATTAACATCATTTAAAAATACGCGCGGGCACTCTGCAGTACTTTAATACTTTATTTCGTCTGTTTGAAAGAGTGAGGTTGTAGAAATACACGGTAAAAGTGTCATGGCTGCCGTCTTCAAGGCGTTGCGGAATCGCATCTCACGATCCCAAGAGCATGTTAAATATTTCCGCATGGAATAATTTAATTTCGAAGTTATTTTCACTTAAGAATAGCAAAATGGAACCCATTACGAAATTCCGAGCAATTTCGCAGTGGAATAATCTCGCATCATTTCAAGAATTGGCTCCCAGAAATATCAATGTTATAAGTTTGGCACTTGGAAAATTTCTGCCACTTGAGCGCTGATATTGCTATTGCATCAAACTGACAATTCACAGAGCGTTCTTGAATTTTAAGTTAATAATTTCCCCTTTGACGTGTACGGAAACCAAAATTGCTGAATCTGCTTGATATACTACACTACACTACACTGCACTCCACCACTACACTACACTACACCTACTGCTCCAAAACAGCAGGTTAAAGAAACAGGGCATAATGACCAAAGATGTAGAATGACTTATGGGCGATGTAATCAAATTCTGGCGGTCAGCGGGAATTTAAATATACAAAAGAGTGGTTTTCAGAAGAATCTGTTATTTTATCAAAATGTTTCAGCCTATTCAAACATTACCACTGCCAGGAATCGGTTTGTCTAAATTACTTGAAACAGGATTTCTATACTGCGAAGATCTTTGGAGCAATGAAGGTATCATGTATGTTTAGTTTAAGTTTAGTTTATTAGCCTCTAATACAGCCCAGTGCAAACTGGTAAGGAGTTGTCATACAGTATACATGAGTAAATTACAAATAATTACTTTGACCATAACACAACATACATAACATTCAGAATATACAACACAAGTACAACAATAACATTCAACACATTTGAAAACAGCTTTTGTTACACCACCTTTTGAGCAAATAGAAAACACAAGAAGACTAATATACACAAGAACAATGAAAACAGTATAGAACACATGTTGATTTTTGTAACAAAAACATAGTACATAGTCTTCAATTTAGCAATTTACCATAATTGTAGTTTAGCCTATCATAATTATTTGGTTGTCATATCCAACATACTTAACTTAATACACACAATATAGAACACAAGAACAACAATAACATCCAACACATTTGCAATGAACAGGCCATGGGAACAGGCTTACACTTTTCCAGTGTACTAGATATATACAACATATTAAGGAAAAGAGAGAGACACATACAACATATTTTGAAAGATAGTAGCAAAAACATATTAACACTATTCATTTAGAAATCTATATATATATAAATGTTATATTGTTTTGTGTACGCTTCAAAAACTCAAAAAGTTCTGCACCGGTATCAAGCTGAAATTTTAGCATGATATATAATCCGCATCAAGGATTGTTTTTATCTAATTTGCGACCGCGAAAACAAAAAAGCGAGGAAAACACTCGCTGACAACCGCAATAGTAATGGCGCAGTCACATGAGAAACAATATTCGTTCCCAATTACAGTGTTCATTTACAAAAAAAATTTGCGTCTGATTCTGATTATTATACAATCTGAATTAAATATTCACTTAAATCAAGGAACTTTTGTGTGATCGTGTCGTGATCGAACTGCGCCTTTCACAAAATCGGAAGTAGAGGTTATAGGCTATTCTATATGAAAGATGGTCAGTTTTTGAGCTGCAGCTATGAGAATCACGAGAGATAGGAGAATATAAGAGCTGTGAGAGCCTTAAGAAGTTATAATCTCATTCCTTTCTTCTGTTCCAGTGAAAACCGAAATAATGCCTCGCAGAAAGTATTCTTTGTTTTGTTTCTCATTTTGCAACCATTCAATCACAATGTGCTACAGTGAAGCGTGGCAGGGTACAGTTATAGAGAAATAAAGATGAATTAAAAAAAGAAGTTCTGCAATTAAAGTACGCTTAGCGCAGTGGACTGGACAAATCTGTATGTATTTGATGTTTTAAAGATAAACAGTGAATATAGTATCACCATCAATTAACACGTAACTAAAAGTTAGTTACTCTTTTCTATAGTAGGCCCTACACGCTGGCGAAGCCGCAAAGGGACAGCTAGTTTTTTAATACTATAATTATTTTTTAGTTGTATCATGAAGGAATTCTTCTACACTGTAATAATCCTTACTGACAAGGAAATCTTTCAGGTGTCTTTTAAAGAGTTTGAGATGGCACTGCTTACTTATTTTTTTTGTAGTCTTTGGGGTAAATTGTTCAAGAGTTTTATTCCAGTGACATAGGGACATTTTTCAAGGAATTTGGTTCTAACTGGTAGACAGTGTATTTTTGTTGTGTGGCTTCTTGTGTAATATTTATGTACTGTACGTCTTCATTTCTTGAGTATTTAAAATTGTTTACTGCAAATATAATGGTTTGGTATATAAAAAGGGATGGTATTGTGAGTATTTTCAAACTTTTAAATTGTAGTTTGCATGAATTTGGAATTTTGGTGCCAGTTATTATGTGAATAATTTTTTTCTGTAGTTTAAAAACTTTTCCCCAATTTGTTGATATCCCCCAAAATATAACACCATATTTTAGAATAGATTGTACATTAGCATAGTAAAGAGATAAAACAGCTACTTTAGAGCAAACATTCTTATTAGAATACATAGCAAAACATAAAGAGCTAAGTTTTTCACATAAAATTGCAGTATGTTCCTTCCAGTTTAATTGTTGGTCAATGGTAAGGCCTAGAAGTTTTACTTTGTTTGTTGACTGTTGACTTTCATTATTAATAGTGACTGGGGTATTATCATATGGTTTTTTAAAATGGGAAATTGAAAAGTTTATGAGGAAAGATTTAGAGATATTTAGTGACAGCTTGTTTTCGGAAAACCATGTTCCCATCTCACTAAGAGTTGTCTGAATATCATGATGTAGTGTGAGTGGGTTTTTGCTTGTTAGTATAACAGATGTATCATCAGCGAACATGACTGCATCGCCAGTGGTTAAGCAGGAAGGAAAGTCATTTATGAAAATTAAAAATAATATCGGTCCTAAGATAGAGCCTTGCTGTACTCCTATAGTTACATGTTTGGTGCGCGATCTAAAATCAATTTTTTGGATTTTACTGTTGTATTGAGGCAGTTTGGTTATGTGAGTTCTGTTTGAAAGGTAAGATCTGAACATTTCGTTAGCTGTACCTCTAATATCGTATTTTTCTAATTTATATAATAAGATGCCATGATCGACACAGTCAAAGGCTTTCGACAAATCAGTAAAAATGCCGGCTGTAAACAGTTTACTATCCAGTGCTTCAGCAGTTTTACTGACAAAATTATAAAGTGCATGTTCTGTACACTTATTTTTTAAGAACCCAAACTGACAGTGTGAGATTATAGTATTTTTGTTTAGAAATCCTATCAATTGATTATATATGATTTTTTCCAATATTTTGGAGAATACAGGCAACACAGCAATGGGCCTGTAGTTATTCATGTTGTTTTTTCACCTTTCTTATGTAGGGGAATAATTTTCGCACACTTGAGTCTATCAGGAAATGTGCCTGTTAAGATGCAGAGGTTAAATATGTGAGTGAGTGGACTTGCAATGTAGTACTTGCAAGCCTTAATTACTTAGATGTTTACCTTAGTGCACTTGCTTACTTACATTTTTAATTTATTCTTGTTAGAGGGTATTTTTCCTGACAGACTAAAGATAGCAAAAATTTCCCCTCTTCACAAAAAGGGTGATAAACTAAATATCAACAACTATAGGCGTATAGCTTTGCTTACAGTGTTTTAAAAAATACTGTATTGGAGAAAATTAAATATGAACAACTAATAAATTTTATCACAGAGAGCAAATTTATTACAGGTAGCCAATTTGGTTTTCTAAAAATTCCTTAATACACATTTGTCAGTAAAGCAATTAAAGCTTTAGACAAGAAACTATTTTTTTTTCTTTTTCTTCTTGCAACTGGGCCTAAGCCCTATGGCAAGGATTTGCTTAACCTACCTCTTCTCAATTTTCCGACCCCATCAACCTTTTCCTTAAACGCCCTTGCTCCCGTCTCCTCAACCACATCCCTCACCAATTCATTCCAATTCTTCACTGTTCTCACCATCATAGTGTTTTTTTCCTCTCCCTGTTCTCTTTCCCACCCTCTGTATCTTCCACTCATGATCACCCCTTCCCCTGAATAAACCTCTCTGTATCTTGTCACCCAGTTGTGCCCACCCACCCACCTCCCTCACCACCTTTAACATCCTTACCAGCCGCTCCACTCTCCTCCGCTCCTGCAGTGTACCCCATCGCCGTCCTCTCACCATTACTGATGGTCTGAAATCCTCCTTTCTCTCCCCCTGTGTCCTCCACTTATTTTTGACCCACCTAGCAGCCAATATCTGCACCTTCTCCATCTCTACCACTTCCCTTCCCACGTACGGGTCCCAGACTGCCGCCGCATACTCCAAGATGTGCTTCACCATGGTTTTGTATCCCTTTTCTTTCACTTTCTTGTCTGTGCCCCTTAACACTCTTCCCAGCAGGGCCAGCGCTCTTCTACCTTTACTTGTAACACACTTCACTTGCTCGCCCCATCTTAAGTCGTCCTGAAGAATAATTCCCAAATATTTATATCTGTTCGCCTCTCCAATCTCCTGTTCTCCCCATCTATATGTCTCTCTGACTAGCTCTCTTTTCTGTGTAAATCTCAAAATTTTAGTTTTATTTATGTTAATTTTCATCTCATTTTCCTTCATCCACTGTTCCAATTTGTTTATGTCCTCCTGCAGACCCCCACCCTCTCCAATCACCTTGTACAATACACAGTCGTCTGCAAAAAGACAAACCCTACAATTCGTGTTTATGCCCAAATCCCCCATCGTAATTAAAAAGATGAGGGGTCCCTGAACACTACCCTGTGGAACCCCTGATGTTACCCTTCCTTCCTCTGAGAGTATGCATCGTACTCACTCTCTGGGTTCTTCCTCTCAGATACTCTCCAACCCAGTTTACCACCATCTTATCCTCCAACAACTCATTCAGTTTTATCATTAATTTTACATTTGGCACCTTGTCGAACGCCTTTTCAAAATCCACAAAACACGCATCTACCAGTTTCCTCCCATCTATAGCCTTCCTTATATCTTCCATCAATCCTGCCAACTGCGTCTCACATGAGAACCCCTTTCTGAATCCATGTTGTCTATCGTCCATACTCCCATTCGCTGGTATTTTTGTTGACTTGTCGAAGGCTTTTGACTGTGTCAACCACAACATTCTGTTACAAAAAATGTACAAGTATGGTATTAGAAATAAAGAAAACAGAATGTTTAGCTCATACTTAAAAAACAGAACCCAATTTACCGGTACTAAGCTATAACTTCCTCCCAATCAAGTACTGCTTGAACTTGGTGACTGCATAAACTATGGCCAGTGCTTCCTTGTCCACCTGCACGCTGCTCGCTCTTCTGGAGGGTCCTAGGGCCAAATGCAATCGGAGCTTCTATTCCATTCCCGAAATCGTGTGCTAGTATAGCTCCTATCCCATATTCTGTTGCATCACAAGTCAATACTACAGGCTTACCAAGGTCGTAGTGTGCCAGCACTTGCTCCGGCTGAAGCAGCTAATTGGCATCTTGAAATGCCTTGCTGTGAAGTTCTGTCCAGTGCCATTTCACATTTGCATCTAACAGCCGATGCAATGGCTCCAATACTTCTGCCTTGTTGTGCAAGAATCTTTCATAAAAGTTCAGGAACCCAAGAAATGCATGGAGCTCTTTCTTGCATCTAGGTTCTGGTGCATCATGCACAGCCTCAACTTTACTGGATAGTAGATGGATTGCTACCTTGTCAATTTTGTGCCCTAAGAATACAACCGAATCCATGCCAAAAACACACTTCACTATCTTCAGTCTGAATCATGCACGTTGTGGCCGTTCTAGGACTTGCCATACTCGACTCCAATGCTCTTCCTCCCCTCCTCCGGATATCAGTATATCATCAAGTAGAACTACCATGCCTGTTATTCCTGCAAGCAGTGTGTCCATCAACCTCTGGAATATTGCTGTGCCACTACTGATCTCGAAAAGCAACCTCTTAACTTTGAACAACCCTTTCATTGTGTTGACAGTGAGTAGTTTTGCTAATGCATCATCGACCACTACCTGCAAATATGCTTCCTCTAAATCAAGTTTGGTGAACAACTGTCCTCCCTCTAATACTGCCAATGCTTTATTCACTGTAGGCAATGGATACACACACGTGTCACATATCCTGTTCACTGTTCCCTTGTAGTTGCCACATTACCGGATTGTTCCATCCCCTTTCAAAACAGGTACCACTGACGTAGCTCAAGTCGAAACAACAACAGGCTCATAAACACCTCGCTGCACCAATCTTTCAATCTCTTGACTCACCCTGTCTCTCAATGCAAAGGGTACTTGCCTGCCTTTCTTGAACACTGGATCGCAGTCTTGCTTTACTTTGATGGAAACCTGTGGACCTACATATTTTCCTAGCTTATCCTATTTGAATACTGCTGGAAATTCACTAACAATCCACCCTGCTAGGTCTTCCTGAACTTTATTCAGACCCACTAACTTAAGCCCCAGTGGCGCAAACCAATCCCGTCCTGACAAATTGGGGCCTCTTCCTTCCGCCACCACTAACTCTAGTTTAACTGATTTCTGTCTCTTAAGTTGCATAAACACTTTCTTGAGGCTCAACACCTCTAGATGTTCGCTGGACCATGACCAGAGTGCTATGTTCCCTTTCTTCAAAGGTGGGTCACTGGGCCACAGGGACTTGTAGGTTTGCCTGCTGATTATTGAACGGCCTGCTCCCGTGTCAACTTCCATGCTCACTGGTTGACCATTCAACCTCACTTCCACACACCATGGTGTACTTTGTTCCTGTATACTGTACAAAGTATATTCTAGCCCCATCCCTTCCATTAAATATACTTCACAATGCTGAACATCCTCTGTGGAACCTGAACCTAGAGTTTTTTTAGCGCTTGGACCTGCCTGATGTTTTCTCTTGGTGATACATGCCCGCTCAATGTGGCCCTTATTTTTGCAAAAAATTGACACACTGTATTTACATGCCAACACTTATCGACTGCATGTGTACCACCACACCGCCAACACAATAGATGGCCTTCTTTTTCCTTCCTTTGCCAGTCCACTAGTACACCGGTAAACTTACCCAAGCCTCTTTGCTTGTCCCCCGATACTCTGTTTGCTGTAACCGTGCCCGACACGTTCTTGAGTCCCGGGGCTGCGTTGTGCATCTTTTGCACACTCTCCTCCGACAAAGAACTGCCTCGCAAGTTCGCCATGTTTCTTCCTGTCGCCTCCATTGCAATTGCAATGTCAACTGCATCTTTTAGAGTCAGTTTCTTCTTAACGAGGAGCGCTTGTTGTATTGCCTTGTCCCGGACCCCACAAACCAACCGATCATGCAACATGCAATCCAGATCTGGAAAATAGCAGTATGTGCTTAGCCGCCGCAACTCCACAACATACACCTCATTTGTCTCTTCTTCTTTTTGGCCGCGTTTCAGGAACTTGAACGTCTTCATGATTTCACTTGGTTTCTGGTGATAGTGGTCGGTTAGCTTGGTGAACACGTCCTTCAGGGGTACCGCATCTGTTGTTTTCGGTGACAGTAATAAAGTCACCAGGCTATACTACTCCGATCCACACACCGTATAAAATACCGCCCGCTTTGAGTCATCAGTCATGATGTTATTCGCGATGGAATAAAACTGCAACCGTTCGTGATACGAGTTCCAGGATCCTTTTTCAGGTGCAAACTCGCCTATCGGGCCGATTAAAGCCATTTCTGTAAGCCTTATACCCACTCGTAAAATCTTTTCATCCTCGTCGCCAACTGTTACGTCTTGTTCGTGGGTATTCCGGCCTTAAGACTGGCGAGGCATGGGTCCGGTCAGTGATGCCAACTCGTACGTGACAATTACAGTACACACGACCTTCTTCTGACAACATCTGACAGTCACTTAACCTACTTCAGTGACGGATTGTTAGAAATTGGTTTACTAGTCCACTACCTACAATACACATTTATTTGACACAAGCTACTATTAGACACTGTTTACACACATCAGCCGTGTTGCGTCACTGGATAACCTACATCCATGACAGTTCCCACGTACCATTGTTGCAGTATTGAATTTTATAATTTGTTCTCAAACAGAAATCATTAAAGATATTATAATATTAATTACAAAAAACATGGTTTGTAATTTTGTTACTACCTTTACACACTACAAATAAGTTATTACATTTTTTGGATATTATTCTTGTTGAGAGGTCCCTAAAAGGCTTCAGTTGAAAGTATCAGTATTGTGTGTGTAGCATCAGTGTTTATCATTTTTGTCGTAACACTTTATTATTCTTGGGATGGCAGCAAGTACTCGGAATGCCAATGAGCTGCTGAGACCTTGGGGAACCAATCTTTGTGAACAAATGAAACAGCATGCAGCTTCTGTAGTCACTCGCTCAGCTCTGGACGTGTGGCAGGTAATACTTAAATTTTATCATGATTACCTTACTGTCATGCTGATTTGTTTCTTTGTGCATCTTTAAAAATTTCCATGGTATTTTTAGTTAAAAACATGGTTGTGTGTACTAAAATAACTTTTACATTTCACTTTTGACTTGTATAGTTAATTTTATGTAGGTCTAGTAGAAAAACTTTAACCATTTTTAGGTATTTAAGAATTATCATTCTGAAGCAAACATACACAATATCAGCTGGTTCAGATATGGTTTAATCAAAAACAAATTAACTTTCCTCTTTTCACTCCTTCAAAACACATTTGGAGCTAAATTTTAAAAAATTCAGAAGTTGGTTTTTAGCCAGTTATACAAGACTGCAATTGATTGAAGTGATAATTACGATAATAACAGAGTGATATAGAGTTAAATATGTTGATGATTTGTTTTTATTACAGTTAATCTTTTTTCACCTCGCAAGGGTCGAATTTAGAAGAATATTGAAATTAAATGTAGGATGTGTACGCAGTCATTATAGGGATGAATTTTGAAAAATTATGAAATTACTTTTTTTGGATTTAGTTTTTATTAAAGGATGAAAAAAAATTATCTTAAATTTTAAAATCTTTTATTATTTCATTCATATATGCTTTAATATTTCGGGTACAATCTGTATAATGAAATGTACAGTAATTAGCTAAGTCCCTATTGAAATATTTTCAACTATCTTGTCAGATTTTGAATCACAAAGAATCAGAAAAATTCAGCATTATTAGTGACAAAGGCTCTTAAGCAAAAATCACATCAATGTGTAAAAGGTCAATGTTTTCGGTATACATATATTGAGGACTAAAAAAACACACACTTCACTTTTTGTTGATCTATTTAGGGTCAAATTTGGAAAGTCCTGAATTTGATATTGGGCATTTACATTCAACATCAGCCAAAGAACATTTTGATATCTTGACAGGTTCAACAGATATCAAGAGTATTCAAGAACACATTTTATGTTTTTTTGTTCTCATTTAAAGGTTGACTTTCAAAAAATCTTGCAACCACATTTTATACACTTGTTTGAATATCCAATTAAAGTGAAAAGTCATCCTGTTGGGTTCAAGTTAAATCAACAATTAACTAAAAATGCATTTCTTCCATACCACTTAACGCTAAAGGTTATATACATTTGTATAAGTGTCCCATTGAAGTGAAAGTCAAAACGATAGCTCGCCGGGTTCGAGCAGTAGACTATTGACGATACACTGAAAACACATTTTCATCCCTTTTCACAGACTTAGGGGTCAAATTAAAAAATATGACTGCTTGCCGTTGCTCTGAGGGAAACCTATAATTGAAATGTAATGTTTTTTATGTCAAATGGTTTGGGTTGTGCATTGATCTGTCAGTCAAGCTTTCAAGCTGTTTCATTTTCTTTGCCACTCAGTTAACATGCATATTGTATTTGGAGTTCAGTTTGGGTTGAGAGAGGTCAGTTCTGGAGTGTAGTTTCCATGGTGACAGTGGAAGTTTGATAGCTTGCATGGGTTGGAAAGATCTGGCAAGAGAATATTTGAGATGTAAGTCAGTTGAATTCTACAAAAACTTGCCACTAGCACACTCTATTTAGTGATATACATACTGGTTGGAATTCAGGTACTTAAGGATGTTGGACCTGTAAAAATTCAAAATTTTATATTTGTGCCAAACACTGTTCAACTTTTACACATCAGATAACATGTCATTTCCCCAAATAAAAAAAAATTAGGTCCCATAGTTTTAGCACAATCACCTCTCAAAGTCACAAAATGGCAGTTGCGGTGTAGCCAAAATAATAAAAATAATTAACTTGCAGAAACCAGATAATTCATATTGATACTTATTGATGTGAGCTACTTCAAGACACTTTCGTAAACACAAAGCGATACATTATTGCATTTTTTAAAAACTGATGAAAATGTTTGCATAACTTTGACTGTTGGCTACTATTGAAATATTCAAAACTAACTTTTGTCTAACATGTCATAAAATGCATTGATACATTGACTTTCAGATCCTGTAATTTTGAATTCACTAGTTAATTACTTTTTTTTGATTTTGGCTACACCGCAATAGCTATTTTACGACTTTGATGAGTGATTATGCAAAAACTATGGGGCCTAAATTAATTTTATTTGGGAAAATGACGTGCTTTCTGATGTGCAAAAGTTGAACAGTGTTTGGCACAAATATAAAAAAAATTTAATTCTACGGGTCCAACGCCCTTAAACACTAAATAGACTTAAATTTTTCATTGTTTGATCAATACGATGGAAAAAAATCTGTTAGAAAGAAATTTAGCTCTATTTTTTTTTTTTTTAATTCTCAAACATTTGTTATAGATGACTTGAAAATATTTAAATATATACAGGACATCCAGAAACAAACTCAATTCTGGGCTAAATTGAAGATGAAAATGTTAGTGGCAAAATGTTCTACAATGACTTGATACACACAATGTGGCAACATAGTGCTGTAGTTAGGTAGTCTCCTCTTGCGCTTTACAGATGTCTTAATTATCTTACTACTACTGTTCTGACCTGCATATTATGAATGCAGGTTAAAATTCTAAGCAGTCCAAACATGATTCTAAGTTTACTTGACATAACACACATAAAATAATACCTGGACGTGGTGTGCAATAGGGGTTTTACTCCATACAGTGGTGCAACATTGTACAACATTTAGCTACTAACATTTTCATCTCCAATTCAGCAGAGGATTCGAGGGGTGTGCTTATTATGCATTTGTTTCTGTACAATACAGTAACAAAAATTACACTATTATACAGCTTGCTGTATTGAGACATTTCTTATTTCAGTAAAATATAGGCTACAATGATTACCACACAGTGACCAGCAGCAGGAGGAACACTACTTCGTTTATATTCGTCACCACATAATTTTGGACAACATACAGCTCAAATGTATGTCAGCAAAGTTTTAACTTAAATGATTATGAAGGCAGAAGTTTTATCAAAACTCTTGCTCCTTGATGTTGATATAATATTTTAATCAGAAATGTGGCTTAACTTTACAAATTGACTTTCAAGTGTTAAAGTTTATATTGGGAATGTGTACCTACTTATGTTTGATTTACACACGTATTAAGATGTTGCTGGGATAAACAATTATTTGTTTAAAGACAACTTTGTAATGTGTGAAGGTAGTTACTGTTTATTATTATTATTTTTTTTTAGCCTTCCAAGTGGTTTTATCATTTATATTTACAATATACTGTAACAACAAAATGTAGCACATGCTACAAGTTTTGAAATTTTAAACTAAACTTTGTGAGTAGCTATGTATCACTGAATTAAAGTGATGTCTGTGTCTTTAAAAACCCTGTACAAAGGAAAGAGATAAGTCAACTAGTTTTAGTCACCATATTTAAATTTAATATATTTTTTTCATACATTAATAAATACAAATATCTACTAGTGTGTATTGAAAAATTTTAATATTTATTCTCTTTGTCAATGGCAGTACAAGGGATGTAACACGTAATTTCAAGTTTGATCGAAAGATAATAATTGATAAAACCTTTCTGTCAGTTCCGTGGGGAATCATAAAATTGTAGATAGAGTTGAACAAAAAAATTCTGTTAGGAACTGAGTTGAAACTTTTTGAAGAGAAAAAGGAAAGTTTCCTGACATCGAGGTTGCTGAGTTCAGCTGGAGAACTAAGGTTATATGTCGTCTCCTCCCATTCAGATGGAAGGAGGGCCCTGCCCTAGCCACTCTAGGTGGTGTTCCCGAGTTCAATGTTGAGGACTTACTGCTGGTTTTCTAGGAAGATCCAGTAACGTAATCACCCTTATCTTCACCAGCGTAGAGTTGTAAATGAAAGGAAGAGGCCGCTAGGCTATCAGTAGTACAAAAGACAGAAGCACAAGTACTCACGTTTTAGTACTTGACAGATACACACAAAAGTAGGATTACACATAATCGCGGAAGCGTGTATCACTACGTTTTGCTGCTTAGGGCGAAGAGACATGACTGACTGCGGTGTGACTGCAGATGCACCGATGCTGATGCACCTAGTGGCCAATGGTTGAACTGATAGGTGGGAGATTTGAAAGCGTCAAGTAGAAGAGGATGTGTAGAAGTTAATGAGAAGATACGAGTGCAATGGTTGTGGGAAGCTGACTGACTGGGGATGTTATCTTATATTAAGACCTGGTGGTTGCCTGGATTTGGTGATATACTGATGAGCTAGTTCCCATCGTCTGAGTTCAGAGCTATTGCTTGTAGGTACCAGGGTCCTCACCACTCTAGTGCTTTAGCATGAGTCAAAGTCCTTGTTATGATGGGCTGCATGGGCAGCAACTGGTTTATCCTGTGGGTTGGTGTCTTTACCTGCTATGGCTTGTCTGGTGTCTGCTCTGTGGCCATTCATTCTCTGTCTGAGAGTGTTGGTGGTGAGACCAATATCTGGTAGATCAAGTTCTTGGTAGCACAATTGTAACTGCCTTCGATGGGGTGAATGTGATGGGTTTGCCTGCTTTTGAATTATGTAGACGGCTGGTGAATGGCACAGGTGCCACAATGTGAGCTATTGCAGGGATGAGAACCTTTGAGATTGGTAGTAGTGTTGGTAGCTGTAGAAGGTGGGAGTTGGGTACGTACTAGTTTGTTGCGGAAGTTGGGTGGTCGTCTGAAAACCAACCTGGGTGATTTGGAAAGGTTTTGGGTTTGTGGTGAGGAGGACACGATTTTGTAGCCTGAGTTGAGAATGGGCCAGAGTTTGCCTAGGCCTTCATGATATGGTACCACCAGGGGGAGTTCTGTATTTTTGGCTCTGGTAGTGTTGCTGGCATTGGATTAGTTTTTGGACCAGGGGTTCAGGGTAGCCTCTGTCTGTGAAAGCTTTGGCTGTTTGTTGGCACTGTTTGTTGAGGTCATCTGGTGGCAAGGCTGCAATGTAGTGACTTTTTGGCATGGTATGGGTGACAGCTGTTGAAATGAAGGTATTGAAGGTTGTTTGTTGGTTTTGTGAGTGTGTACTGAGGTGTGAATGATGCCATTGTGTAGTGCCAACTCGACGTCTAGGAAAACTGCATGGTTTTGGAAAATGATGAGGTGAAGTTAATTGGACTAGGTATTCGAGCTGTTTAGGAAGTTGATTAGCTGATCTTCTGTTGAGGTCCATATCATGAAGATGTCATCGCTGTATCTCATCCAGAAGTACGGTGCGTTGGGCTGGTGACTGAGGAAGTTGTCCTCTAGTCTGCCCATGAACAGGTTGGCATAGGAGGGGGCCATGCGGGCACCCATGGCAGTGCCCTTGATCTGGAAGTAGTGTTTGTCTATGAAACAGAAGCTGTTGTTGCTGAGTGTTAGTCTGGCTAGTTCCACCAAAAAGGCAGTAGATGGTTTGCTGTTTGAAGGTTTTTGGTTAAGATAATGTTCTATGGTGGATAGACCAGATGCATGGGGAATGTTGGTGTACAAAGATGTGACGTCTATGGTGACCAGATAGGCATCTTGCGGTATGGAGTTTAAATGTCTGAGGCATTCTAGAAAGTGGTTGGTGTCTTTGACATAGGAAGGTGGCTGTTGGTCCCAAGGTTGTATGGTATTTGTCTACCAGGGCAGAGATACTCTCTGTGGGACTGCCGATACTGGACACAATTGGGTGTCCAGGTGGTGGTCGTGTTGATTAATGGATTTTGGGTAAGAGATAGAGGGCTGGTGTGGTGGGGTTTGTTGGGGTGAGCAGTTTGATTGATTTATCTGACAGACCTTGGAGAGGGCCTTGGGATGTTAGGAACTGGTTTATGGATTGGTTGAACTTGGCTGTAGGGTCTTCCTGCAGAGGTTCGTTGGTGGATGTGTCATTCAGTTGATTCTCAGCTTCTTAGATGTAGTCTGATCTGTTGAGGATGACAGTGGTGCTTCCCTTGTCAGCTGGTAGGATTAGGATGTTGCTGTTGTTCTGGAGATCTCTTGGTAGGTTATGTTATCTATGTGCTGTAGGGAGCTGGCAAAGTTCTGGTTGGAAATGTTGACAAGAATGAAAGAGATGAACTGCTCCAGTGGGTGTGAAGGAGAACGGGGTGGAGGAGCAGCGTAGAGTCAGTACTGCCGACATAATGTTAAATATTGAGCCTTTAAGTCAGGATAGTCCATTTGCATTATGATTATTCTTGAAGATTTCGTTAGATTTTTTTGTTCTGTAAAATTAGCTCACAAAAGCCCTGTTAGTGTTCATATGTGCAAAGTTAGTTAAAGCTAACCTGAGTATTTACATAGAAATATTACAGTAGTTAATGAACTTTGCAGTTCTCATGGATAATATTTCTAGAAGACTTGATAATGTCACTTCAATAAATCTGGCTCTACACTGGAGTTTAGTGGTTATGTTGTACTGCTCACTGCTCATAAGTCGTTACTGGTTATGTAACTCAGTATTTCAAATTAAACACTAGCAATACACTGACTCACAATATATTTGTTTCTTGCATTCTCTATCAATTAAGTACGTAGTCTTCATTAGAGAAAATAGATCCAGTATTTGCCCAGTGTCTTGTGTTCGTGCTTTTTTCTAACTCAGTTAAAAATCATGTAATTGTGTGAAATGGCAGTGTGTCCATTAGAAATAAATATGTGGTGTACAGATACGTAAAGAGTGCCCAGCGTAAATGATAATGTTATGAAAAACAATGTAGTAAAACAATACAGTAATTGGTTCCTGAACAATGATGTTAAGAATTCATGTAAATACGTATCAAATACACTTTATTTAAGAAGCAATAAAGGAAAGAGTTAATTAAAAATTTGAATGAATTTGATGGCAATACGAGTTTCGTTATTCTAGCCGAGAAAGATTATACATCATGATGATTGTTGTTTAAAAACTTTCTCATGTATTTTTATGATCTGACAATTTGTTAGTTTTTAATTTAATTTAATTTATTTATGTGTTGACTGCAGCAAACTTTTCTTGTTTTTTTTTTCTTTCTAACTTCTGGTTTTCTGGGACTGTATACTGCCATAAAGATGTAGATCCAGAATATTTTGTTTAATCATGAATTTCCATTGCTGGAGTCTTACAAAGAAACTTCCAGACTTACCTGTCTATCTATAGACATTGCGGCACCTTGTGGCCTCATTATTAGGATACAAATTTAAGTACACAGCAATCGGCTGCCTTTAGCCTGACTGGTAGCAAATGTGAGTGATTGTACAGTTTCGCACTCCTGAAATTTTTAACATTCTTCACCTGACGTATTATGTAGGGGTAACTTTGACCTACTGATCACGTAGCTTGATGGAGATGGGCTAGTGTACTGCAATAAGGTGGTGCGGTTGGTATGTAGCCTACCGTTAGGTAGGTACTGTAGTAGAGCTGAGCATATAGTCGACAGGATGGTCATTAAAGAAGAAACAATTGGCTCAGAATGTCAACAGAAAGGGTATTTAGAAACCCTCCCGTTATTCACCTGGAGTGACTTTGGGAAACTATTGAAAACCAAAATCATGTTGAGGGAGAATGGGAATTGAATCCTTGTCCTCTTGAATGTGAATTCACCATACATGGTGTGTTACAGTTGGGATGGAATCATTGCTCAGTGGAGGACTTCATTTATGAGCATCTATCTGTTAAATATTATGGCTTATTACTTTGTAATGTTTGTTAATGGTTCTTGTCCCTCATATACAGCAACCTCACCTTCATTAAGGCAGTGCTTGACTGATGGTTGCCTACTGACTGTCGGATCCCGTAGTCCGCACTGTCAGCCGAACATATGAAAAATGTAAGTTAAGCCCGCCACACACGGTACAATATTCCTTACAATATTGTATACTAGGATTTGTACTTGCTTGGCTACTAGCTTCTCTACTCAAAATCTTACCTGCTACTAGCAGCCCTGGGAGCTCAGGTACTGAATTTGCCTAATGCCGGCATCCAATTTTTGTTGCAAGCTGCACTACAATATTTAAGCAGCGGCCAATCAGAATTCATCAAAACAATAACACTAGAAGTATTGGCACGTGCGAGTATTGATAAACATAAACATGAAGGAAGAGAATTGGACGAAAGAGCAGTTATGAGTGTTAATAAATGCTTATAGAGAAGAGACTTGTTTCTATGTGGTGAAAAGTGTTAACTACCACACTAAAAATCTCCGTAATGAAGCTTCCGAAAGATTTAGTAGAGCAGTTCAGCATGTTAAGAAGCCAGTGTCATTGTCAGCGAAAACTTGTGTCATGCCTAGTACATCGGCTTGTAAAAGAAACTTGTAAAGAATTCAGTACACAAACTTGTAAGAAAAATTATACAGTGTGCACTTAGCTTAGCTTTCGTGACAGAATGTGACTGAGACGTGAACAATTTTACCATAATATTGATCACTTTAACAGGACAATTAGTTAAGCTGTTAGCTCATCAGTCTTCCACCGCTTGGTTCCCTGGTTTAAATCAGGAGCCAGAAATTTATTTGATGGGAACTCTCACTTGCAGAATGTGAGGGACTTTGCCAGTTTCCTCACAGCTTTCCTGTTTTATCCACCATCTTTATCTCGCAACATCAGTTTTTCAGGCTGGTTGGCTCAAAATATCTGGCTCCAGTTTTGTTTAATCCACACAAATGGGAAGAACAACATACAAATTTTATTTTGTGGAGCTTAATGTAAGGAAGTGCAGGCTGTTCCACGAACAAGTGCACTTTTGGGACAGTTTGTAAATTGCATTTTAGGAGTTAAGAACAAAATATATTCTCATGAATTTGTATGTGAACGGTTTGCATTTCCAGGTAAAGTGACGCTTGCAGCACAGAAGACAGTAAAACCCAAAAATTTAAGCACGCTGTTAAATAACTGCACTGCTTTGTGGAATAGACTATAACAGCTATCACAAGAGTTACATTAATGTTGTGTCTGTTAAACTCAGGGGCGGTGGAAGGTTTTCTCTCTAGGATGATATAACTTCATCAATTGCCTTGGATCATGTCTTTGTGTTTTTTCTTTTCTTGCAGTTGTATGATCATATTATGAAGTGAATACAGCACCTGGCAAGGGTACTAGAAAAAAGGTGACTGAGTGGGAAATGTTGTAATAGATGTTTACTGCAAATTTAAACAGATTTTAACCAACCCCAACCCCTAAACGTAAACAAATTTTTATTTTTCTCGTGAACTCAGATTTAGTCTTCTCTTAGGCAGATATTAATAGTTTGTAATTCAATTTAAGTTGAGTTTGATAGGCAGACCATTCCCGAAGATAATTTCATCTTACTAGGACATATCTGCCTCGCAGGCGAAAAAAAGCCTAAACATAGCACAACATGCAACATTCAGTGAGAGACTCAATGGCTAACTAGAACTTCTGTGGAAAGGGAGGGTGAAGGGGTTCCAATGCCAGTCATCTGTTTTAAAGCAAGAGGGTCCTACCAAATTATTTTTTTTTTTAATTTAAGGTGCAAAATGATGCTATTTAAGCAGTTTTCTCTAAACCTTTTTTGGGTATATGTACTGCTAGTAGGAATATTAATTTACGGGTTGTTAAGAAGAAAGTAGTCAATAATTGGCGAGATCGTAGCATGGACGAAAGCAAGAAGAAAATGTCCAGTGAAACTGGTTCTGGAATGCATACCTGAAAGCTGTGAGCACATGTTCAACGTCGCTAGTGTGAAACTATCTATCTTCAGCAACAAGTCCTTTGCTATTACAGGTAACCTACAGACTGCAGTACTCACTCAAGAACACTTTTTCCAACTTGTCCACTGTAGCAGCAGGCAGGAAATTCCTGTTTGTGTTGTCTTTTTGAACTGTGTTCACAGTTCTCAGTAATTACAGTGCACATTTGTATTTGTTGTAATTGAATCAGTGTGTGCTTCAATGGTAATTGTTTTACATGAGTATTGTAGTTTTCTCATTTCTCTTAACAGCAAAGTGGACGCCTGCCATTCCACAAGGGAAATAGCAGACATGATCTTCTGCTATGGTCTTGCAAGCGGAAGCAACCGAAGAGCCAGAGTCCTGTATGGAATGTAGAATTGCAGCAACTGTTAGGTCGAGTCATCTAATTCTCTGCTCGATCCCTGCATGTACAGTTGCTAATACCATATCATGTACAGCTTGTTCAAGCACTTTGACTACAAGATCCCTCTGCCATATTGCAGTTCTCCCAGTGGCTGTTGCAAAGATGTGATCATCCAAATTTCACGACAAAAATATTGTTCCTAGATGAATGCGAAAAGGAATTGTCAATTTCCATAACGAACATGTGTGGGCAGCTGAAAATCTGTACGCAGTTGTATATGTGCTCACAGCTTTTCAGGTGTGTGTTTCGGACTCCATGTTTACTGGACATTTCCTTCTTGTTTTTATTCATACTACAACCTCTCCAAATATTGAATATTTTTTTTTTTACTAACAGCTGGTGTTTTTATATAAAATTAGTTTTCAGTTTCTACTATTTTTTAGAGGCTAACAGGTAGGGGGATTGTAATCCGTAAATCACCCCTTCTCCCCTTCCCTCCATCTCTCCCTGTAACAATTATTACACATTGACTTGCTTTTGCTGTGATATTATGTTATTTGTTGAAATATTATTTTATATTAATAGGCAGATAGTTCCGAATGAAGTTGTTGAAATTATAACCTGGAAGGATATCTACTACAGTTATGTGACACAAAATAAAACCGAGGGTTTCCAGCAGCTTAAATTCCAGCGCTCGCAATGTCCACTTTCACAAGCTGTGTGCCAGGAGATCGTAACATTGTTTGTTTTAATAATTATTATTTATTTCATTAAGCAGATACTTACTGAACGAAATGATATCCTGGAAGAACAGCTAAGAGCTGTGCATATTTAAGAAACGTTTCTGACTCTTTCACCTGTATTTCAAGGTTTAGGAACTCAAGCACACTGAACACAACAGGTAACAGTTTAGTTTTGCAAAAACTAATCTCTCTTTTTCAGCAAATAAGTGATAAAATTTTTTGATTTCTTTTATGTTCATTTCAATAGTTTGATTTCCTTGATTTGAGAGAAAATTAACTACAGTACATAATGCCAAACTTAGGGTGGGGACAAATGCCTATAATGTCCCTCTCCACTTTTATAGGGGAGGGGCAGTGTCACAGTGGTGGCGGTTAGACATGTGTATTCTACTTCAGTTGTTGCTTAGTAAATTCTTGCCATTTGTACCATTACCTTTTAAATGTAAATTCTTGTTTGAGCAGTGTGTCATTTTTTTCTCAACTGCTTTGTAGGAAGAATGTGTTCTGGGGAATGTAGTGACGTTCTGCAAGGAGCTGGATGACTCCCTAGGGGGCGGAATCCCCTTGCAGAGTGTCACGGAGTTGTGTGGGGCACCTGGCTCTGGAAAGACCCAGATGTGGTGAGTATACATTGCTCGTTACTTATTCATCGCAGACATTATTTACTAACTTATGAAGAACCTCTCATGCTCTATGCTGTAGCTCAGAAAAAAAAATCAGTAAATAAACTTTCACAGAAAGGTCAAATGGATTGGTAAATTATTTTTTCAACGAGACTTATTTTGAGGTATTCACAATCTAATAAAAAGTATTTCATTTTTTCCAGTGCTCCCGTTGACAAACTGACTCTAAGTCAGTTTAATTCTAATTTTTAATTCAGTGTTCATTATTACATCAGCATATACATTGGTAATATAGAACTTTATTCTTGATCATGCTGTCAAAACTTAACACATTTCTTGGATTCAAGTTTGTTGGAACAAAATTCTTACTGTGTTACGTTTAACAGTTATTGCAGTTGATATTAGGGCCTCCAAGGTGAGGTGAAACTGGAGTCAGGGTTGGCAAAAACCCAGATTATTTTGAAAAAGCCCAACCCACTTGGGTTTTTTCAGGTTTTTTCATGAAAAACCCAAAAAAACCCAGCCAAAAGTGGGGTTTTTCAGGGTTTTTCATGTTTTCTGAGAAAGACTATTAATATTTGATGGCGTAGTTATAACACATGCAATATCGATCCAATATGCCTAGCACTTCCATTTTTATTTTCTATTTTAGATAGTTAACATTTCATGGCAACCTACTTTTTGTACTTTTATTCATTCTTGTGGTTCAGA
>PNEQ01068670.1:0-19768 GCA_003012365.1 Medauroidea extradentata | reverse complement strand
TATGTTACTTCGACCTGAAAGTCTTCCCCGCTGTCAAACGGCGGTCTGTGGTTTGGTTGCTGATGAATTTAATACACTTTACTCTGCATACACCGGTTCCTTTCGGATTACGGGAATTCATTGACGATCTCCGAGCGCTCAGATGGGCGATGATACAAAGCCAAGTTTTATATAAACATTATGGACCATATTTATTTTTTTTCTAAAATGTAGTAATGTAGTCATTGTGCACTTGTACATTATACCTGTGTGTATTACCATGTAAAACAACTTGTACAAAAAAAAAAGGACATGCGCACTTAAGCCTCTGTCCACATTGTAAAAAAAAAAAAAAAAAGATGGTAGAGCGCTTGCTTAGCATGTGAGAGGTACCGGGATCGATACCCGGCGCCTCCAAGTGGTTTTTTTTATCCCCTCGTATTGAACATGTAATGTTGAGTTCCTTCATTAGTTTGGAACGGTCTTACGTTCTTGAGGTAGGCTGCTGTAATTGAACGTAGTTAAGCATAGGCGAACCAACCCACAAAGTAATATATTTTTAAATAATCGTACCAAGTAGAATCAGAAGGTCGAAGTGATGTCCTAACTACAGAAAAACGAACGAATGTTAAATAATTATATTTGAAGGACAAAAAGAGTCCATAACAGTGGATTATACAAGGTTCAGATACACACTTTGCTCTTGAATATTTCGACTTCAGCGTAGTGTAGTTTGGTTCCTTTATGCATAACTCCGTCTCACTCTGTTCTTCCAGATGCGTTTATGGTACCGGTAAGTCACTAGGCTAATCTCGGCTGGAAATGAACTTCGACTTGAGGCGTTTATAAAGTTACCCGAGCAATGTTTTCAAATGTCCAATATAATTACCAGAGTGGATTTTCCGCCAATTCGTAAAAACCTTGCTCGCAAGCAGGATAAGCTGTTGTTAGCAGAATAATAAATGCAAACGCTAGACATAACCAAAGTGAACCTGAATGCAAGGTGTTAAAAATATCGAAGGAAAAACACTAAATAAGTATAATTGAAGGGCATGGGTAAAGACAATGGAAACCCATATTTTTAAAGAGTTTTATGCAGGAACACGATGGTAATATCATACTGTGCATTCTGATAAATATATATTTAATTACTGTGCAAAAAAAAAAAAAAAAGTGGTCAGATCGCTCAGCTCCCACCACGGTGATCCGGGTTCGATCCCCGGAGGGTTCAGCCCGGATGTTTTGCATGTGGGAAATGTGGCGGACATTGTCCTGCTCGGCGGGTTTTCTCGGGATTCTCCACTGTAGGGCTTCATTTCTTGTCGTCTATCAGAATATGCAGATGCCTAAGGGCGTCCAGTCAAACATCTGCACTCAGGGTACGCTACCCTGCCCTCGGGTATCCTCCACCATACGCTATTTATTATTATTACATACCAGGAGAATTTACTTTGCATCTTGGTGTTCTGACCAGCTGTGTCTTAGCCTGAAGACGGGGATAAATCGCCATCCCCGAAACTTTGCATTTTTTTCATTGGTTTTAACTTGTATAGTCTATTGTCTTTTGTTTGTTGTCCACTGCTTACTGTTTCTATTTCCATTTTTCTTTTTTCATATCTGTAATCTAGTTCTATATTTGTGTCTGGGTGTTGTGTCGACATTCGACTGAATTCTATGTCTAGAATTCTTGGCTGTCTAATATAACAATTATTTTGAAGGAAAAAACTGACAGAATTCCTCTGGGATTGCGTTTTTTGTGTGTTTTATATTTGTTTTTTTCTTGTTCGTTTTCGTACTTTGTCATTTAAAACAGGTTTGATCAGCGAAATGTGAGCAATGGCGTATGTCCACAAACCAATAAATACTAATCTGAGTTGTATTTAATTGGACGGTATGCATACTGTCCGATGTAAAATTCCATAACTACATGATCCAGCCCTCGCACTATGGACTGTAAATCATGAGAGATGTGGTACAGTAACGGCGCGTTTTCGGGTCTATGTTAATGTGACATTTTTTGTTCCTCTATACATGAAGATCGTCTTCTGAAACTATTGACGCGACATTTTTTAACATCCTGTATATCTCTCATCTAGTTCTCTACTTGCAGAAGAGACTAGTTAATGATGGAGTCTGTCAATTTTTAGCAAAATAACTCATATTTAGTTTTCAATCAAACAATAATGCGATAAAGACAATAGAGTACTATAGTATTTTCTAAATGTTTGCTACCTCTTCCCGGTAAATACTATTAGTTAAAAACACGTGTTAGCGACAGTTATATGACTCACCAAACAAATTCCTCTCCGCACAGCTCAATTACGATTCACTCCCATCTCTATTATCAGCCTACAGTTGGTCAGATGACCGTCGCAGGACGACCAATAGAATCCTTCCTTGCGAGTTGCAGTACCACAGACTAAAAATTAACAGTAATACAGACGTGAAATGATGTGGCGGCTCGTTTGATACGAGCGAACTTGGCCGCTTATTGGCCGTTCGAGGTTGTTGATAACAGCCCAGTGTATGTACGACTCCTGCATGTTACTGCAGGTTTCCTATTGGCCTGGCTGTCGGCTAGCAGGACAGCTGCCACACGCTGATTGGCAGAATGTGTTTTCTCTATGTTCCTGGCCAGGGGACCTATGCTCGAGTTTTCAGTCGCATGCGAGTTGGAAGCCGAGTGATTTTCTTCCAGGTCTTGGAGAAATTATTTTCCTCTTTTAACCTAAAAAACTAAAACTATGAACAAAATACAATCTCCGTGTCATTAAAACGAGCGCTCGGCTTCCAACTCGCATGCGACTGAAAACTCGAGCATAGCCCATTTTGCTGGCGTGTGTGACTGAGTACGTCGTTCTACTGGCCATATCACTTCTGTATACCTAAATGTAATATAGCAGTACCTCGCAACGAAAAAAAAAAAACATGCTATACTTCTTGATTTTGTCCGTGACACATCTTGCATGACGAACTCTTGCGTGAGGTTTAGATAGAGGTCGCCATTTCACGTGTGTTTTTCATGTATCGTGCGTAGTGCAAAAGTTGCTTATGTGTAAATATAGGAAACGAAACAAAAATACGTCGCCATGGTATGTAGGTCCGAAAATGGCGAGTGTAACTCCGATATAGGCGATTCGGGATAAAGTGAGCATTCAAAAACGCCCTGCTAAAGTTCTATTTTCAGATAATTCGTATCTTTCCGCGTGTAACGGTTAACGACGGGACTTATCTAAAGGCTACGGTACAATTAATTTAGCACAGAATTTAGCACACGCACGGGAATTCCAAAGCACAGTTTCCAAATGTCACACGCTACAATGCGCGTACAGAAAAACAGCACAGGATCGGCGCACAGAAAGTTTGGTAAAAAGTAAACTTTTTCTATGCGTGTGCGCCGTGCGCAGCCAAACAGAATGGGGATACTGCCGAGTTCATGTGGAGCTTGGTTATCGATTAATTTGGAATGAACTTTACTATAGTTATATCCGGTATAGTACCCAATTATATTTACTAGTGCTGCCAACACACAAACAAATAATGTGCCGTCCATCATTTCCGGCACACTTTGTGGAGAATTCCGGAACTTCTTTGCGTATACGGCGTTAAATGTAGCTTACAAGATTTATATGTACGTTTGATGTGTGCCTGTGCGTGTGTCTGTGCTACATAAATTGTAGCGTAGCCTTAACCTCTCTGGACACGTCATAAGGTTTGCGCGTGTGAGATAAAATGTGTAGTCAGTATGAAACGATACAGTTTAATAAATATGTTACTAATTATATAAAATACAGTTATGTCTATTTCGGTTGATTTTGTTTCTGTATTGTTGTATTTAAACAGGAAAATACACGGAACTATATTGCGTAAATTCGCTGCCGACTATACAAGCAGTAAGGCAAGTCAAGTTAATATAGAATTAAATGCAGTAACGGCTAGTGATATTTTTCAAAGGTAATATTTTTAGTGCTCACTTTATCCTGAATGGCCTATAGTCGCCGCGGCTTGGCGTGTTCGGGCTCGTATTAGTTCTTTCGTCTAATCTTCTGTGTGTAATGTCGTTGGCTCATCCTGTTTTGTTTAGCACATTTCTTCGTCTGTGCTGTCTTATGTTTGGTATCCTCAGATTTATTTGTTTTTAGGCTTCATTTGTTTTGTGCTTTTAGTTAATTTTATTTGCTGTAATTTAACACAATTAAGGCGGATTTACAACGATCCGTCGCGCCAGGAAAAATTAACACGCCAACCGAAATTATTTTTTACACAATGTTTACTCACATTACACCTAAATATTTTAATTGGTAAATACGTATACTAGTAAAATTTCTTTTTGGCAAAGAACAGTGGTTGCAATTATAAGCAGATATAGATTGATTAAAAATCTGTAAAAATAAATAATCTATTTAAGGGATTTTTTATATCTCACTGAAGTTATTTTTTTTTTCATTGTTAGCAAAGCAAATTTAAGGAATAACGACGGATGGATGACGCGTTTTTGTAAATCGCTAGCATTTATGACGGACGTAGGAAGAGCAAAAAAAAAAAAAAAACTGGCGGATGGATGACAAGCGGACACGATGGATCGTTGTTAATGCACCTTTACTCTTGACATTTATTTTGGGTTTATTATTATTTATGCGTGTGTGTTGAATACTGCCAATTCGACTTTTTTTTATAGTTTATTTTGGTTCGCTCTTGATTTTCTCAGACGACAAGCGCTGCATAGCGTATTTGCACAATATTTTACTAGATTCCGGTCATCTTTGAATATGTACGGACATCCATGTGCGTTCGGTGAGAGGATTTTATTGTATAGGTGGTGATTATTTTCAACATGTACTGTAATACCAGTACGTAATTGTTTTTAATATCGCATCTTGCCGGTCTTTCGTCCCTTGTACCATATCCATTTCCAGACATTCATCAATTGCGTGAAATGTTTGTTTAGTATCCCTACATCACTCCCAGTACTTCAGTGTTTTCCTGAGGTTCATAGCAGTCTTCGGGTCGAAAAATGGTCATCATCATCATCATCATCATCATCATCATCATCATCATCATCATCATCATCATCATCATCATCTTCATCATCATCATCATCATCATCATCATCATCAACATAATCATCATCTTCTTCTTCTTCTTCTTGAAAACAAAGTTTAGAAGGAATATAATCTGATTGAGTTAAGCGCCAAAATATACCAAATTTAGTTTCGTACATCAAATTATTGTACGTGCCAGTATTAATGCACTGCTGTAGGATTTAAGTTTCAATCATTTCCCTAATATAGTGTTTGTGAACTTCAACAGGTAGTCCCTCCTATATCTCTGCTATTTCTTGCCACGTTGGTTTTTTTTCACCCTTTCTTTTATACGGAAAGTTAATTTCGACACTTAAATCGTTTTGTAATTCCACTGACATCCTTGAGCTCTTTAAACATACGAAGACATAAACTCTAACACATTCCTACTTGATGTTACGTGCCAACGGTTGTTTCGTAAAACGGCACAATGCGTGTGTTTGAATGAGATACCTAGTAAAGAGGCAGAGACAAGCGAAAATTTTTGCGTTTCACTGATCCTGCTTTAAGCAGCGTCTATGACAAACGTAAAGTAAGTTTCTATTCTTGTCTTCAAGGCAAATCAGTGAAAATTAAGTGCGGAACGGGTAGGGAGGACAATGTACGCGCAGAACGTCTCAACCTAACGAGTGACATAAGGTGAGTATGGGGCAGCACCGGAATGAAAGAGCGAGGGAAACGGGAGATATCCGTAAACGCACATTGACCAACGGCACGGCCACTATTCCCAATGCGAAAATCCGGAGGACGACCCCGCCTAGAATCAAACCCGGATCGTCTTGGTGGGAGGCGAATGGTGTGACAACTCGGCCACCGCGGACATGCCTCACCCTATCCTCTAGGCGCAAGGCAGTTGAGGACTTTGCTATATATACATAATTTTCCTTCTTCTTCTCTTCAAACTGTAGTAGTGTGACGAAATGTCGAACACATTCTGTTACGTTTCTGTCGCCCGTGATGTACGGTACTAAGCAAAATGGCGCACAAGTGAAAATCTGAACTTGCATTTAAGGTGACCCAGGTTCAAATCCGGGTCTGACCATCCTTGCCGCTTCCTTTTCATGTCCTGAGTGCCTGGATCTACTGGTTTAATCTCGGATAACGTTTTGCTAATCGGCAAAAAATCTCAATAAATTTTGATGAGTAATTCAGATTTTATTTACGATTAAGTATTCCAGTCGTCCGTTCAACATCGTACTTGTCCAAACCCCTTTATAGATAAACGACCAACTGACTGGTTCGTACGTCTCCTGCCTGAAGGTAGCGGCTGAAATGTCTGCAAAACGTTGAAAAGGAAATCAGCCATAGATACGGCTCACAATTGAGACTTACAACATTACTAAAACGGCTGCGAAAGTCTGCGAACTGTATCATTTTCAGTGGCGTCAGAACAAAGACATTTGTGTGAACGTAGGATGTTCACAGTTCTAAAGACCGACTTGTTAAACATAATAAAATAATAATATGTTTTTCAGCGTCACCTTTAGCGAAACCTTTTGCTGTTACAGTCACAAATTTTGTTGAAGCAAAAAAAAAAAGATATATATATTTCGGTTGAATATTAATTACTGCAAAGTATCTTTTCCTTGCTAGAAGTTGCAACATATGTCACTGGGTTACTGTTAAAATGGTATAGCATCAATTTTATTAGTAGGATTAGTATTATTTTGTTTATGAAAAGCTATATGTTAAAAATATATATAATTGTCATAAAGAAAATAATGTGGTCCTCATAGAAAACAATTTTAAAGAAAAATTGGCAATACCAAAGACAAGTTTCTTAAATTTTAATGTAATGTACAACCAGATTTATTTACCTCAAACCATTCAGTAATTTTTTCCCCGTTACGTGAAAAGGAAACGGTTTTAATGTATATGTTTATATTAACAAGCAGATTACGGTACATCAATATAAAAGTACAAATATATTTCGGTTAAAACCGTTACAAAATTAGTTGTTATGTTTTATTGGACATTTTTATAAGTAATTAAACATTCTTACAGCCTTATGAAAGTACAATAATATTCAAAATATTTTTCTTCAATACCGTTGTTATATTTTTACTACACATTTTAATAACTTTATTACATGAATACAAAAGTACAACAAAATTCAAATTATATTCGGTTTATCTCTATGCACAAAAGAGAACCCTGATTGACTGACTGACTGACATATCAAACTGCAACCCAAATCACTGTACCTACAATCGTTAAAGTTTTTGTGTGGTTTCCTCTAAGTCATAGGTGAGCACTAAGAATGGATTTTTCGAAGTTCGTTCTCTAAGGGGGTGAAAAGGGGTAAAGTTTATTTCCGAAGAAACGTCGATAGAGCTCGAATCCGACGGCATAACATTGTGATTTTTACTTCAATGGGACACACATGAAAATGAATATTAGCGACATTCAGGATTCTTCGAATTTCGACATTTAAGAAGGTGAAAAGACCTTATATATGTGTCATATTAATTATTGATATATATCTAATCATTCTGATAGAGGGTTGGTTTTCTCTTAAAAATTTTGCTTACGTAAATATCCAAAAAGCAGTTTTAAGATTTTTTGAAATTCAACCCCCAAGCTGTAAAAAGGGGCAAAATGTGGTTTTAATTAATCGTCAACATCACTGAAACACAACTAACTATCTCGTGAACTTCACTTCAATTGGTTACGTATACAAATGCATATGATAGGACCGAAGACGTTTCGAAATTCTTTTATTAAGGGGGTGAAAATACGTTAAATGTGTTTTCGATTATTCTTCCATATCTATCGAATCAATCGAGATTTCTAAGTGTTCTTTACTTTAGATTGATGCTTATATAAATTTCTAAACTACCACTTAAATATATTTCCCAAATTCGGCCCCAAAGAATTTAAAAAAAAAAAAAAAAGGTAAAATGTGATTTCGATTCACAATCTATATTTATCGACCCCATTGAAATTTATACTTTCGACTTGATTTTCGTTTAAGAACTATGACTTATTCAAATACATAAAAAGTAATTTCAGGAATTTTTGAAATTTTGCACCTGAGGTGAAAAGCGGTGAAAAGTGGTGAAATGTGTTTTAAATAAATCGTCCATACATATTGAACCCAGCGGGGTACTGTCAAGTTTTTCACGTCCAAGGGACACCAGTAAAGTATTCTAAAATGTGATTTAAGGGTTTTTCGGAATTTAGCCTCTTGGGAGGTGGAAATACCTGTAACGTGTTTTAGATAAATCTTCGACATGTATCGAATTCGAATCCATCGATATATTCTGTTTATTTTTGCTTCCGGATGATGATTAGGCAAGTGGCCGCAAAAAGGTTTAAAATTTTTCAAAATTCGAACTCTCAGTACTGTACAGGGGTTATATGTGATTTTTAATGACTGGTCGATATTGCTTCGACTGAACGAGCTATCGTCATGATTTTCACTTCACTCGGATACTCGAACAAATATTTAAGGTGTGAAATTAATATTTTTCGGAATTCGACACCTATAGAAGCGAAAAGGCATAAATTTCGTTTCCTGTCAGCCGATGATACATATCTAAACAGCACAGATATTGAGGTGGTGTTCACGTCAGAATGATACTTACGTAAGTACCTAAAAAAATAATGCAACTTATTTATTTTATAAGACAACTTAATTATTGAGAAGAAAACTTAGTTTGTAAACTTTCAAGGCAGACAATCCGAAAAGCAAGTACGACCAGCGAGAAATAAATTATACTGGAGTTTCTTCCTAACCTATAGAGTTCTATCAATGTGGTATCTAACACCTGATGAATGAACTACCTATCTGGTGTACAAAGCGATTTCTCAATTAAAGCAAATATTATCTGCTGTGATTAACACGCGTGAGCAAAGCCGCGGGCGCACTGCTTGCACCGTTATAAAATTTTAGCTAAAATATTATACTTATAAATTAAATGTAGGTCCAGAATTGTAAAATATGATACATATTTGAATGTACCTACTTTTAGGGTATATGTATTTTTTTTACTGGAACTACTACCGTGACATTTAGAATTACATTTTAAATTATTTTTTGCGTGAGAACACGAGTTTTACTTTTTTTTTTTTTTTTTAGCAGCCGCATCTCACTAAACCTTGTTAAACTGTATTTATTGCCGGTATGTAATCAAGTGTGTCAATTTTCTTGTACCTTTTACGCCAACCTCTAAGTTTACGAAAATATGTAAACCATGTCGTAAGGTGGTTACTGAAATCTGCAACCCGCCCTTACCTGAAGAGATCCAAGAAGATCGAAACACGAGTACGTAATTCCTATCATTGGATAGCCTTACGGTTAGGATAAGAATTGGGTTTTATCCAATTGCTACATTCCCACAGTAGCGGGTGATGTATTGAGCGGAGCTCACTCGTCCTAAAGATGGAGTCTTGAACATGACAGACACCAGCTGTTGGTCTCCGACCGATTCTCGCCTCTAACAGGGGTGGTTTCCAAGGCTGAGTTCACAAAACCTTGCTTTGACCCTCGGATGCAAACATGGTTCCTGTCGTACAGTAACATTCATATCGGGGACATCACTAATTTCCAGAGATTTGTGAGGAACTAGCTGAAATTCGTTTCTTGAGTATAGTTTTTCAAGCTTACCATGCTTAGTTCTTATAGAAAATAAATATGGCTCAACTTCTTCCATTATCACTGCAAGCACGTTACGGGGAGCCAGTCTATCGCGATCCACGTCGGGAACATTTACTAAAATATTGTCACCAGTAAAGGCGGCGGGCGGAAGCTTCTTCCCCGATGTCTGAATCACCTTCTCGGCTTGTTCCTGTAATCCGCGTTTGCAGTGTTTGCGAGAGCACCCAATGGCCGATTAGATGGCATAACGGAATTTCTGTGGAGCCGAAGTGTATGTAGTCAGCACATTCGAAGCAGGATATTTCTTCTTCAAACTGCTGGTCACAAACGATGCAAACTCTAAGACTCTCCTCAGTTTCTATTGGTGTTACAACTTGTTGGTTGTTAATTACACCCATGTAAGCATCATCTACATTTTTTTTTATCTGTTTCATCAAACTTCTGTGTAACATTTGAGAGGTATTCTTCAAATTTTTATTCCGTGTCGATCTTTATGGCTATTTCAGACGGCAAGCAAGAATCAAGCAAACCATTATACTGCGGAATACCGAACAAAACTTTATAAGGAGTCCTCTTAACTTTGAACATATCGAAGTCCAGAAGCCCAACTTGAAGTATCGTTGTCTTTCATCCATGCTGCCAAACTGTCTCGGACATCTTGATCTGTTCGTTCGACGGATCCTTGGCTTTAGGAGTGGCGCGGTTTTCCGTGAACTATATTTATTCCATTCCCTCTTGCCGCCAAAGCTTCTATCACCTGCAAAAAAAAAAAAAAGATGAAATATTATTACAATTATTTTATAATAAAATATACCGTAGGCAATAAAAATAACTTAGGAATATCCAAATTAAAAGTACGCTACTCATAACGTCTACAGTACCTTATTACAAAATTCACGGCCATCGTCACTATGAAGGATCTTTGAGGCTCCAAGCAAACAAAATATATCCAAAATAACATCAGCAACTCCATCTGCTGCCTTGCTCTTCAATGTCCGTAAGATGACGAACTTCGTCAAATAGTCTTGATAGTTCAGGATAAACTTGTAGTATGTAGTCTACACCAGGCTCACTTTGTATATCGACGAGGTTTACCTATAAATAATAACTTGTGGAAAAATTAATAATGGTAAGGAAGTAAGCCTAACACAATAATCCTAAAATGCAGGGTTGATAACAAAAAAGAATATAGTCAGGTGATACCTGCTATATATGCATAGCAAAAATAAAAGTTTGTAGTAAAAACAAAATAACAAAAAAAAATGAATCTACTTATAGAAAAATTAAAAAATACAGTACGATATTTACCTGACATCGCGAATTCAGCATTCAAATGTGTCCTTATATTTTACAATTCTGGACCTACAATTGATTTATAAGTATAATTTTTGAGCTAACATTTTATAACAGTATTAACCGACAGTAATTTGAATTTCGTTGTATTTTTATATTGCTGTAAGGAAGTTTTATTACATATTAAAATGTGTAGTAAAAACATAACAACTGGTTTTGTAACGGTATTAAAGAAAAGTATTTTGAATATTAATATACTTTCATAAGGTGTAAGAACGTTTTATTACTTATAAATGTCTAATAAAACATATAAACTAATTTTGTAACGGTTTTAACCGAAATTATTTTGAAATCATTTCTACTTTTATACTGATGTAATAAAGTTTTATTACTTATTAAAATGTGTAGTAAAAATACAACAGCACAAAAATTAAAGGAGTGGTAGAAAAAATAATCAAACAATAATCACATGAATAAGTTACTAAAACAACAACGCGTTGTGGGTAAAAGTAAAAACCCGGAATGCGTTGTGGGTAACTGAAAATCACCCACAAAGCGTTGCGGGTAATTTTTTAACGCCCGAACGCATTGTGGGTAAATGAACTCTACCCACAGCGGGCTGTGGATAACTTGTAGTGTCCACAATGCGAAAAAGAACACTGCTTTGGGTACTGCGCCTATCACATTTACCACAACGCGTTGTGAGCACGTATCTTTGCCCATTGACCGAGAAAAAAAATACCCGTTATTAACGTGGGCAGACATTTGAAACCTAGGGTCGTCTCACATGAATTCCCTAAATTTCTGTGTCTCTACTATAGTTGACCGACCTAGTAGAGAGAACTAGAGTGCCAATACTTCCGGCACGCATAGTAGCTGATTTCTTTTGGAATGTTATCCTACTTTTCGTACAGAAACTCCAGTCACCTACCTGCATCCGTCAATGATTTACTACGTTTGCACGAGTCTACTTTCTCCAGGAAAGTTTCACAGATAGACGATTCATCAGGTTCATCCTGAAACAAAATATACAGGATGACAATAGAGAGAAATTCACATTTTACCCCTTCAGTGTCAGGTTTTCTTCTTACTGTGATTGCTAAAAATATTAAAAGTTTTTAAACAAATTAAACATAAATATATGTTTTAGGCTGTCTCAAAAGTTTTTAAAAATTTTTTTATTTTATTTTATTTATTTTTTTTTATTTTTTTAAAATTTTTTGTTTCCTTTTTCTTGCTGATGTACAGCCTGAGATAACTCGGGCAAATGTCTTAAGGGGTTAAAATATATCAGCTCCAGCAACTACGGATTCATGCACTCTCATTGCAGTTACTTAAATTTCAAGAGCTTCAGTCACTTCTTTCGTTCGATTTGCCGTAAATGTTGACTTTTGAAGCTTTATAAAATTTTAACAACTTCACTGGCTAAGATTTCAACTAGTAACCTTCGGACGGTAGCCAGTTT
The DNA here is from genome assembly GCA_003012365.1 of Medauroidea extradentata. Classification (NCBI taxonomy): domain Eukaryota; kingdom Metazoa; phylum Arthropoda; class Insecta; order Phasmatodea; family Phasmatidae; genus Medauroidea; species Medauroidea extradentata. The sequence continues at coordinate 7,350 of PNEQ01068670.1, read as the reverse complement.
TTTTCCTGCGTGTGGCTACAGAAATTATACAGGCAATAATGACCAACAAATGCCTAACTTCGGCTTTATGCTCTGTTGGTGTCTAAAACATTATGTAATATCTATAATGTAGTATCGCAGAAATTCTATTGATGTAATAGGGTGGATACTGACCTCTTTAAAGAGGAAATATGTTAACACTAAAAGAATTTAGGTGAGTTTTCAGGAACTTGAAAGTCAATACAGAAAATTTTTAAAAAGGTAATCCTAGAAAATAGCTTTCCCCAACTTTGTGAACAGAGATTTTGCTAGTCGGATGCGTTCTGGTAAATTAATCATGATGCCGTAATTTTGTAACATCCATTCCAGAGCAATACAGGATGTTAATGAAAGTATCGTACAAACTATGCGATATGACGTACAAACTATGCGATATGAATCAATGTAAAAACAAGGTAAAGTTATATAAGTTTTTGGCTGACACAAACCTAAAGAGAGAAATTCACGTTTCAAAATTTCAGTTGGAAACCAAAATTGTTCAAATAACCAAAAATAAGTACTTTCCATCAAACCTTCTTCGGGAGAGAATTTTTTGTCACAGCAATTTTTTGCTCTTAAACTACACAGTTTGTAGCAGGAGGTCACAATGAACAAAAAAGTTCGCTTTGTCGCAACAACCTCAAGTGAACCGTTTTCGAGGAGATGAAAAAAAAAACCATAGAAAATGTGGAGCCTTAATAGTAGGCAACACGCGATACACGAGACACTAATTTACATTGCATTATTTTATCTCTTTTTTTTTTTTTTTTTTTTTTTTTACAAAGTATCATCTCGCAAAGTCGAAACGGATGCATCCCATTGGAAAACAAATTGACGCGAAAAGATGTCAAAAATAGTTTTCTCGGAAATTTTTCTGTACTGGCTTTCCAATTCTATCTCATTTCAATTATAATTGTTTTAGATGTTAATTATGTACCGTGCCTTATTAACCACAAGATGTTATTTATGCGTACAATACATTAACAATAGCAATAATTATATCCATTTGTTATGGATTATTACACAGAAAATTTAAAACAGCTAATTTTAATATTGTTTTGCGCATATTATATACTTCTACTTTATACAAAAACTTACATCGGCGTATGTATTCTCGACTTGTAACCAAATCAAGAATATTTTGATAAAGGGGGAGTTCACACAAAATTTGATTGTTTTAATAATTTTTATATTTGTACGAGATATGGTTTGTTGTGTAGACATACATTGTGACAGTTTATTTGCTTTAATGAAAATATTTTAGCTTCCATAGTTTTTATATAACGGCATGTAAGTCCAAATTCGCTTTAAACGGTTTCACGCTAGAAAGGAAAACTAACTGACTTAACATAATGAAATAATTCACACTGAATAACAGTGTCACGGGCTATGTCAAGACTTTGTTAAAATGGTTTTTATTTTTTAATTATTTTTAAAAAATCTCAGAAAATTTGCAATTTTTTGTTTTTAGTAAAATTTTTAAAACACTAAAATAATTGAAAGGGACGGCGAAAATAAACGCTTTACTTAATGTCTTGAGGTATTATACTCTTACACAACCCATTTGACGTATCACTAATTGCCTAGATGAGATGATATTTAGAAACTAACGTTTCATTTTTGTGACAATAATATTATATAATTATTTTACAACCTCTACAGGAAAATAACTTCAAATTTAATTCCCTATACCTGAAAAAAATTGCTAGTATCTAGTTCCTTAGTTATCATAATAAGAAACCACATTAATTTGAATACTTTAGTTTTTGTAGTTGCCGTAAAGAAACATATTCAAGTGGGCTTAATCCCAATACATGGATTTATAAAAATTTTAAGTACACATTATCGAACTTAAATGTGTGCTGTATCACAACATTAAAAATAAAATACATAACATGCACCAATCCCCGGCCATGCTGGGTAATTTTGAAAATAATAATTTTCAGCAACAGTATTTTCAAATCGAAGAATTCCTACATTGTTTTGTAACATATATAGTAATTTTGTAACTAATTTTTTGTAGCAACAAACCTAAGAGTTTTTCAATTTTTTGCATCCAAATTACACCCAAATTTGTAACGAAAATAAGCAAAACTAACGGAAGAAAATATTTGGCAAATGAAGGGCATCATTTTGCAAAACGCCTACATACAACTGTGCATAGTACCGCTACTCTTAGGATTGAATACTTTGAAATCATTCCGTTTAAAATGTTTTCAGTTATTTTGAACTAATGTGTATAAAATTCCTAGCGTGGCCTTAAGGAGAACGTTCGTGTTAAAATTTTAATGGTTTTAATATTTTTTTTATATTTGCATATGCTATATATGGTTAGTTCTATAGACATAGACTGTCACTATTTTTTTCAGTTACGAAATTTTTTCTAGCTATCGTAGTTTTTGTATAATGGCATGTCAAGGCACAAAGCTGCGTAAATTGGTTTTTACACAAGACAGGAAAACCAACTGACAAACAGAAATGAAATAATTCACATTGAAGAACAGTGTTATGGGCTAAAAGGCATGTATAAAAACGGCACTGAATAATTTTTGTGTTGTTGAAATATTGCTGAATTTAAAATTAAAAAATAATATTCTTTTGCAATTTTCTAGAAACACACAAAAAAAATTAATGAGGCTTTCACACACCTTGACGTAGCCCGTGAAACAGTTCTTCAAAGTGAATAATGTCATTTCTGTTAGTCAGTTGGTTTTACATTCTTGTATAAAACTGTTTTATGCATCTTTGTGCTTAGACATGTCATTATACAGGAACTACCGTAAAATAGGGTGAATGGGGACAACATTTCTAATCAAAAGTTCCAGTACGTGGTTTTAAACCCCGAGTTTTTCCTTAAGGCCATGGTCTTTCATTTATTTCAAACAATTTTATATAACTAGTAAATTTTTTTTTTTTAACCAAATGCTTTGAAAAAAATTTTTGAGACTGTGTACAGTCATACGATACATAATCTTGCCAGAACGTTTCTTAAAGTAATGTACCGTTTGCTAGCAAAACATTATTTTGCTTCATTTTAGCTTATTTTGACAGCAAAATATGTGATATTTTCAGGGGCAAAAATCTACAAATCTGTTTGGTATATTCGAAAGGAAAATTCAGATATAAACAATGATATAGAAGTGTAAAAACTGCCGGAACGGATTTTTGATATATGTATTAATTTGCGTTAAAAAAATATATTTTCGAAACCACTGCAAAACTAAAGATCGAGGCCTTAAGGTTGGCAGTTAATAACTTTACACAGAGTAATTGTATTGAAATATAATTTAATTTAAAACAAATGTCTAAGCTAGGAAAATGTTTAAAATTTTGTCCCTATTCGCCCCAGCGTCCTTATTCACCCCGTTTTAGTATGAAAGCTAGAAATTGTCATTACTGTAAAAAATATTCACAGTGTATGTCTACAAAACTAATCATATCTCGTAGGAACATAGAAATTATTTAAACCATTCAAATTTCCACGATTTTCGCCCGTAAGAGTGGTACTCACGGAGTGCGCTAAGACGACGTGTACCACGACGACAATCACAATGGCATGGAAGGACACCATCTGTGCGACGATATCTGTGGCGACTGTAACATGGACTCGACAGCGGCACAGATAAAACCGGCAGTAGTCGCGTGTATAAAAGGCAGTGGACACATGCGCGCACAGTGTGCCCAGCGTTGCGGGGCGGGCTCGAACAATATGGACATAACGTTTCCAGACTATCTCCCGCTCGCACATCGCATAGAGCATAAACAAAAATGACGCCCGTATCTTTACATCGTTGAACTGCTGGTGTTCTCGCAATTAAAACGCCGGCAGTTTATGGCAGGCAGCAGAAAATAAAAAGCCGTTGGGAGAGTCCTTCGCACCAAAGCATGAACGGTAGCGTGCCATTTGTGTTCTGCTTTACGCGAAAACGCTGAACTTGTTTCCATTGTATGTATCTATATAAATAGAACACATTTTAAACTATGCTTCGATGACTTTAAGAATACAGCGCGCCTAATAGAAGCATGTTTTGGGGCCCTTGAAAATGGTTACAAACCGCTTATTCGAACTGCTGTTCCTAGAAAAAATACTAACTTTATCTGAAAAATAGATAAAGAGCAGCATAAGTATGGATTTAAAATTTATTTTCCATAAATAAAATTATGCAGTTACCGATGCTCGTAAATTTAGTGTCCCACAAACAAAGGCGGCATTATTATTGATGCGCACACCAGTCTCGGCCGTATGACTTATCTTCCTTATTTCCTCTAGCGAATAAAACGTGTTTCCCTTATATGTGTCATTTTCGATAGTGCGTCTATTCTAATTGGGAGGGTAAAATATTCCTCGTTCTGTCCAAGTATTATTTAATTATCGTTGGGACATGCATATTTACAGCAATTTTATACAATAAAGTAACCTACATACGGCATATGCAAAGGTTAAGGTCTAATTGGTATTAAAGGGTGATGCAGCTATAAATTTGACGTCAGCCTCATTTCATAGAAGACCTTAATTTTAGAGTAAACCATTTGCATTTAAAATGATAGAACCAGTAAAAAATATTTGTTAAATAAATTAATGTTCTCGTTACAAATGTTCTGTTGACAATACAAATATTCAAGATAGGCCTACAAGTCACTTAATCACTCGTAAACTTAGGCTATAATTTATCATTTTTCCTTTCTAAGGAGAGTCCCCAAATTTTTTATGACCTATGTATGCCTTTATAAACATCTGAAATTTACAGTCCAGATTTTCGGTAATATTTTTCCCTCGGCAAGTAAAAAAAGACTCTCTGAACACGTGTTCAAAAATAATAATCTAAGGTACAAAATATGTAGTACAAGTTTTGAAATTAAGAATTTTACTGACAAAATGGGATAATTTCCTCCCTCTTTTTTAAATTTATTTTTCATATCAGTTTTTCTTCCTTACACCACACAAAATTCGGCTTTACTTTTTGGATAAATACTATAAAAAATTCTTCATTTAAGTCCCAGACGTTTCGAGCACCACGCCCATTTGTATTAATTAATCTCGAATCACGTAACAAAAGACCTATTATATCGTGGTTGGAAGACAAATTCCATTTTGAAGGGCGGCCGAAAATTTTAGAAGAATACTGAAAGCTCTTCCGTAATTCAGTATCCATTCATTTTAACGTGTGAGCACAAAATTCGGAAATGTAGACAATCAAATAACAATAGTTTATTTTCAGCACTTTCGAAAAGACAAAACACACGTTTTGTTTTTAAAACTTTTATAGTGTAGACCGTGAGATGAAATTTCAGTGTAAGTATTATTACTTCATTATACCAGTTGGTGTAATTAAGTTGGGTGCATCCTGCCGTAACATGCAAATTTTGAGTAACACTAATCCGGACAAATATAAGGTTACGAATTTTTCACAGTTGAAAGGCCAAGCGGTGTACAGAGTTTCGTTCGATAGACGTTTAATCGAAAACGGTTCAACGAGTGTGATCTATGCTTAGGAATAGCGTTCAAAGAGCGTTATGCGTGTGTATATCCGGTTTAGGGTCTTCGATGTCTTTAAAACTTAATTTCTCGCTGTAGTAAATGGCGAAAATAAACATTTACAAGGTAAATCTTGGCACAGAGTATTAAACAGGCATATGAACAGTGTTTTGCAAAATGGGTGAACCCTCAAATTGACAAAATCAAAACACTGTCGTATAGTGAATGCCTACAAGGCGAATTTGTGTTACCTAATGGTTTACTTTAAAAGCCCTGACATATTTTAATTAATATGAGGTTACCAGTACAACATGGTTGTCATATTCCACTAGACGTCAATGTTACATTGCAGTATAAAAATTTAAATGTGAATTGAATTTTTTTTGCACATCACTGTCTATATGTAGTTACAATACATACATATTTATCTTAAATACTACGTCATGAAATTACGATAGTCACCATATAATGTCTCGTAGAGGGGATACATATGGAAGGGGATATATGGAAGGTGTTGGGGCCAAATCTCAAAAGTAAAAATGTGTAAAACTTGGTTCAAATTTTTGTATTATGTTGTAAGATAGGTTTCAATTTCAGGTTCTGTTATACGTGACATTGAACAACACTAACAATCATGGACGTATGTATATATATATATATATATATATATATATATATATATATATATATATATATATATATATATATATATACAAATGTAAACATTTAGAAGTTTAGATAAAAACGTATGTACAACTTCAAACATTTCGGGAAGGGGTGGTCGGCTCTGACACGGTGACTCCCCCCGCGGTGGCTGAATGGTCAGACTATTCGCTTCCCACCAAGGCGATCCAGGTTCGATTCCCGGCGGGGTCGGTTCCCGGATTTTCGCATGTGGGACTCGTGCCGGACGATGCCGCTGGTTGGCGGTTTTTCTCTGGAATCTCCCGTTTCCGCCGCCCTTTCATTCCGGTGCTGCTCCATTCTCACATCATGTCCCCCCTCTCCAGCGCTGAAGACCTCGGTGTTAAGCACTGACCAAAATCTGTCATTCACTAACGGCCTGGCTGCTGGCTAGCAGGGCAGCCACCTAACGCTGACTGGCGGCAGGTGTTACCGCCATGTTGCTGGCCAACGAAGCCACTTTGCTGGCGTTAACGATCGAGAATTTCTCATCCTACCTGCTATTCCACTTCTGTATTCCTAAATATTCTGTGCTATAGGCAAAAATTACGCGCCATATCAGTAGATACCCGGATACTTCGTGTGTTCAACGCCGTGGTTCAACGACATGCCTAACGGACTTCACAGTCTTTTATACACTATATCCTCAACTAGTTATTCATTGGCTGTTGCAAAGAGTTGTTCAGGCAGGTATGTTGTTTGTTCACAGTCCTCAGGGAATAGTTTAAGTAACAATGGGACAGTTACTTAAATAATTAACATGTACAGTGCATGCGAAATTTCCGGGTCTGTACATAGCAGTGACTTGCACCTAGAGGCTAGGGTGAGACGTGATGCGTCGACCGCAGGACTGCGCACTTCTAGGTCTCGAGCTCGCAAAATACGTCCACGCAAGCGGCCCCCTTAAGCCGCTCGCCTGCTTGAAGCCTGACGGCCCACGAGCGTGTAAAAGTTGCTGTTTTTCCACCAAGCATGGTGGCAGGTTTGAGAAACATTCCACTTCCCCTCCTTTTCCTGCTCTCAGTTGACGCGGAGTGGGGATGACCCATAACGACCCTCTTCTATTTCCTCTGCTCTCTCCACACTCCTCTTCTGTCGAAAAGGAATAGGAAGAGTCCCTTCCCGGCTAACTTGGTGGTATGTGAGGTGAATGGGCTTTACATCTCGTCGCC